>CM075029.1:1582122-1599441 GCA_037576675.1 Pangasius sanitwongsei
TTGAGCCCCTGAAAATGGAGGCACTTTGCTGAAAATGGCTGTAATTCCTAAATGGTAAATGCCATATTTTTGTGGAGGCTCTTAAAATAAAGCTGAAAGTCTACACTTCCATCACATCATGATTGTTTTAGTTCAAATCCACTGTGGTGGTGTATAAAGGCAAAATCACAAAAAAACTCTGTCATTGTCCAAATACTTCCGGACCTGTGTGTGTGCAAATTCGACTGCATTGTGTAGTACATACACACTCTTGTAAACAAATATATTCGTTTATCACATTGTGGCAAGCAGAAAGTCAATGCCATTTCTGTTTAATCCTTTTAATCAACATCCACTATTTATTAAAAAAAAACCAACATTTTTTTTTAAAAACACCCTTTTTCTGTATGCTGCTGCCTGACCTAGACTGGGTCATAACAGGAGAAAGAGAGAATGTTGGAGAGAGAAAGAGCGAGTGACTAAAGCCAAGCTGTCAGCACATTAGTCAACATATTTTATCGGTCAGCTAATTGATTAGGAATTGGCTGAGCAGAAGCGAAGACTTTTAATTAGGGCAAAATAGCATGAGGGTGTCTCTTTAAGACAGGATAAGGGATGTAATTACCACTGAGCAAGCAATTAACACCGAGAGGTGGGAAAGAAAGATGCAGAGCTAATAAAACTAATAACACGGCAGAACTTACAGTAAACTCTGTAAAAAAAAATTATTTTCTTATTTGTCCAGGGCAGAGTACTTCTTCCTGCAGTACCTTGAGTCAAAAGGTTTGAGCTCAAATCGCAGTGTAGAGTCAGATGTAGAACAGTATTAAAAATGTCAAAAACATTCTTTATGCTAGCTTAAGTATGCCAGTAGTCATCTTGACCTTGTTGTGGGGTTCTGTGTATAGAGATCGCCTTGTGTTCGCCCTGAAAAGAATGATTTGCAAAGCACACTGATTCGTTGTCCATTTGCTGCAGGCCGATGTTCAAAGCATGCGAGCGGCGGGGATGTACGAGATGGAAAATAAAATAAAATCAAAAGGGAGAAAAAGTAACCTTGAGAGGGATGAGAAGGAAGCGAATTATTGGGCATTGGTATTCAGTAATTGCATCTTTTTCCCTTTGAAAGTGCTTCGTAATTGCTTTGTCGCACGGTGTTGGACGGCGGAGGACTACGTATAGATTTTTCCTTCTCTATCTCTTTATATTGCACTAAAAGCAACATAGAGTAAAGATTGAGGACAGAGCTTTAGGAGTGTATGTTTCAAAAATGTGTAAACCAATGTAATGTAAAAGCTTTAGCCTCTTAAATCCCTCAGCAAAGAGTGTTATTTATCCTTAGGTACATGACAAACCAGGCTAGTTTGTATACCATCCAACAAAAACCCACATACATATAGGTACATTTACATGAGTCCAGGGTCATATGGTTTAATGGCCAATGCTGATGAATGCTGTGCATTATTAAGCCATTAAATTCATTTTGTGAAGTAAGGCGTGTAAATAATTAATGATGGACGGCTGCACTATAGAATTCAGTAGAGATTAATGTAGAGAAGTCATATATTACTACTGCCATATATTATTGTAGATATGTATTAAATATGGATGACTGCAGGGATATAGGGTTTCCTGGCAGACCTAGACACAAAAAAACGTGCATTTTATATTTATAACTTTGTGAAAATGGGATGAAAATGGTGTGTAATGGTGTGATAAATTGTGGAAATGATAAACATCATAGTTTTCAGCATCACAGGTTTCTGAGAGCTATGTCAATTTGCCTGCCCTTCAAATAATTAAATAAATAAATGAATAAATAAATAATTTTTAAATTATCTATCTATCTATCTATCTATCTATCTATCTATCTATATATACATATATATATATATATATATATATATATATATATAAATTAGTTTTTTAAATACTGTAAAAATTATGGTTTGTGCTAGTTTGGTTTTTAAGATGTTGCATCTTGACAAATCAAAGTTTCATGTGTTCGACAGTCCCTCAAATATTAAAATCGCTGGTTATAAAACATGGCAAAATGCAACAGAATATAATAAAAAAGAAGAATACAAAAAGAAAGGCAAGGGAATGGGAAAGTCAAGGGAAAGGGGAAGTCGAGGGAACTGGAAGTTCATGAATGGGAAGCTGAGGGAATGGGAAGTCCAGGGAATGGCAGTGTTAGGGAAAGTTGAGGGAATTGGAAGTTGGGGCAAGGGGAAAGTCAAGGGAATGGAAACTCGAGGGAATGGTGAATGTAAAGTCTTTTAAGTGCATCTGGTCTTACCTGAGAAAATGTTGAATTAACTTGGCTGCATTACAGTCAATATATCTTTCAAGGTATATGTTTTTCCTATTTCTTAACCTTGTTGTGTTTCCACTGTTCCAATATGGCCAATGCTATACCACTAAATTCTGTCAATAAAACAATCACAAGCAATGAACTATATACAAGCAACTCAATTACAAGCAACTTACCTTATGACTGAAATATGTAGTTAACCCACAGAGCTCTAGGGTAGAAAACATAAAACTTTGGTGGTAACATTTACACACAGTGATTCCTATAATAATAAACATTGATTAATGTGATGTAGGACGGATCATGTCCTCATTTTGCATCTGGTGTCAGTGTAAAATGGACCCAAAGTGCAAATCCAATCCACGTCTATGCCTATGGAGAACTGATTAATGCGAGCGTACAAACGAACAAAATCTGGCCAGCTGGGTATGGTAGGATGTGTGAGTCGTGTGACAGCAAACAGATGCACTTAGCTGAGCTCCACTGCATTATTTATATGAGCCAGCAAACAAAAGCATGATGAATGACTTGTTTTCTCAACAGTGTATGAATACAGAAGACTTGAAAATGCATGCGAATGGATTCACACAAGGGCGCCATATTTTTAGCAGTAGGATAACAGAAGAAGTGGTTTGTAGATGACTCTCTTCACTTTTGACTGGATAATGTTAGAGTACGGGGTGTGCAGCGTCTGCTGTCTTAAGAGTTTTTGATTTGTCACAACGTCTTTTATGGTGTATGGAAAACTCAGAAAGCATTAAGGCCGTGTCAGGGAAGTAAATCACCGAGCTGAGCTGAAGACGTGCAAGCTCACCATGGGGTTTGGAATGCTGAACACTGAAGCTCAGATGACCTTCATCCCAGGAGGAGCTCAGAGTGGGCCCTGTGTAAAAAAAAAAGAAAGGGAATGAGGTTAGTTTCTCTTCGAACCCCATTTATGGTTGTCTGGTTTTCTCATACCCTACCAAACTTTACTCACCATCCCTCCATCCATCCTCAATCTTTGAGCTCACTATCCCTATATCAGTCCATCTTCCTCTATGTGCTTACTACCCCTCCATCCATCGTCCTTTACCACCTAACGCTACTGTGTCCCTATTCCTGAACCCATTCCCTATCCATCCATCCTCTTTTACCAGCGCCCTATCCTTCCATTCGTTCTCCTACATTATCTCACTGTTTATCTATCTGTTGTCTCCCTGCCCATTGTCCATCCACCCTTCTTTCACCTATCCTCTTTTACTGGTTCACTATCCCTTCATGCATGCACCTCAACCAACTCACTATATTTCCATTCATCTTTCTTTTTCTAGCATCTCACTATCCATCACCTTCCAAAAGCTCACTCCCATCCTCTACCATCTTACTATCCCTCCATCCATCAAACCCAACCATCTACCTATTCCCTTACCCAATCCCTATCAATCCAGCCTCACTACCCTTCTATTTGTCATTCTGCATCATCTCACTATTCCAACATCCAGTCTCTTCTAGCAGCCTGCCTACTGTTCCTTCATCCATCTGTCCTTTATACACCCTAAAACAGCTCAGTGTCCAGCTGGGAGAAGATATGCCCCATCTGTCCACCCGTATTCCTCTACCAGCTTACAATACCTTCATCCATCCTTCTGTACCATCTATCTGTACAGCCCACTGTCCGTCCATCTGTTCCTCCTCTTCTTCTAGATACAATCCTTCAATCCATCCACTTCTACCAGCTCACCCCCCACTCATTCTCCTCCACCTGCTCACTATCTCTGCATCCATTGTCATAATGTATCAGCATGTTCACTATCCAGACTTCAGACTTTTTTTTTCTGCCTCCTTTCTCTGGGGGAAACCTTAAATGTTCTTTATAACCCTACAACAGGTAGTTTCCCTGTCAGTGTGGGTTTGAGCTTCCATCTGTATGTTCTTCTGTACAGCTCTTTATCTTTCTCTCCATCCTCCTCTACCTGTTCACTATCTCACCATCCAACCTACTCGTTCATCAATCCTTCTCTACCAGGTCACTACCTGTCCACTGACCTCCCCCAACTCTCTATAATTGTATTTGTGTCCAGAACCAGCTCATTACCATCATCATTTATTACCATTATCATTCCCTCCATCTTTCCATCCTTCTTCCTCTACCACCTGCCTGTCCTCCTCTACTACCTCACTATTCCTCCATTCATCCTTATACCAGCTTGTCATCAATCTGTCCTAATCTACTAGCTCCCTAGCCTTCTATCCATCCACATCTACCAGTTAACCATTGTCCATTCATTCCCCACCCTCCTCTATTGAAATTGCTATCCCTCCATCCATCAATATGCCCCTGGTTAGAGTTAGGGTTAGTGTTAGGGTTAGCTGATTATCACTTTATTTGTTATCTTCTCCCAGCTCACTATCTGTCTATCCAACCTTCTCTACCAGATCACTATCATTCCATGTACCGTCCTGTACCAGACTGCTATTCTTCCAGCTGTCTTCCTCTACCAGCTTACAATTCCTCCCTCCATCAATCCACCTCCACCAGCTCATTATCCTTCCATCCATCCATCCATCCATCCATCCATCCATTTCACTGTCCTTCTTTGGGCATCTCAAAGATGATCTAGCATCATTTACTTTGTTCATGACTTTTCTCAGAACTCGTTTTTCCAAACCTCATGTTTGTCTCTAAAGTTGCACTTTCATGCATTATGTGTAATTTTTTTTTCTGCTCTTTGAATTATCCGAAAGTACATTAGATGTGAAATATATTAGTAACACCATGTTCATATTTTCATAGTGGGGACATAACTAGATATGAAGACATTAGTCAGATTGAACAGTTAATGTGTTCTAAATGAATAAATGCAATTTTTTCCCCCCATTTCGTTTTAGAAAACCATAAAGCCTTGCCATGAAACTACATCCCATTGATACTGGGATCCCGCAGGACACAACAAAAAAGTTGTGCAAATGGGAGAGTTTTTCTTTCATGTAGAAAACCTGTAGGCAGGAGTATAAGCTTGCATGACAAACAGAGATGTGTGGAGGTATACTAACTTCCAGGTCCGAGTTGCGGTGGTTTAAATTATGCCACTAGTAAGTTTATATTTTGGGAAATGGAACCAAATAAATTGGTTAGAAAATATCCCAGGCATGTACAAGCAAGTGCAAACGAGATTAATAAATCTGCACACATCTCTAGTTTAGACTAGAAATGGAGTGATGTAGCTGAGGTTGAGGAACTCTCACAACCATGGTGACACTGCTGCCATTTCTACATCAGGGCATTTTCCAGTGTTTCTGTGTGAAAAAAAAAAAAAAACAAACCCTTCTGGTTTAGACCACGCCCACTCTGGATTTAAATACAAATACAGATACAGATATGAAGATTTGAAGCACTGCACAGACACTGTTACAGATATCGGTGCTGCATTGCACCCCTATTTCATACATTTGTGAAAATAGAGAAAAATATCTGGAGCTCAACTTGTTCTATTATTCAGCATGTTTCTGTAGACATACAGTATTTTCAAATCTAGTTGTGTTTGCACACTAGAGGAGATAAATCATGTGTGTGAGTGAGAAAGAGAGAGAGAGAGAGAGAGAGAGAGAGAGAGAGAGAGAAAGAGAGAGGCAAATCATGCTGCAAGTCATGCTGATCATGTCCTTTCCAATATCCCTCAGGCAGACAGCATGCAAATCCAGGTTGTATAAAGAGAAAGGGTGTTACATATTTACATTTACTTTACATTATGTTACATATGTAAGAGTGTACGAGCCTAACTGTGTCTCGGCACATCCTACACGTTCACAGCATAACAATCAATGATAAATTCACCCACCCACTGTATCAGCATGACGTGTGTGTGTGTGTGTGTGTGTATGTCTCTGTATGTGCGTATGTGACTGAAGAACAATGCAGATGCGTAAGTCCTCAAAAGCAGTGAACTCATTCTGTGTGGTCACTCCACAAAGCTTTGTTGAAGCCGCCTCTGGTCCACTCATGTCCCGAACCACCGGGCTAAGAGCAAACAGCAGAAACGAAAAAGGGAAAAATAAATAAATAAATAAATAAAATCCCCTTCAGTATCTGTTCTATGGACAGGTTTATACACCTACGCTGAAGCTCGAGGAACAGGAATAGGCAGCCGCATACATTCGACTATTTTTACTTTTGACGAAATCATTGTTTGTGAAATCAAGTTCCTCCATGAGGTGGGACAAGTACATACCAGCTACTTCAGTAAAATTACATAAATAAACATAAGAAAAAAAATACAACATTTCTCCTTTTAAATACTACCACTAATACTAATATGATACTATGACTAATAATAATAATAATAATAATAATAATAATAATAATAATAATAATAATAATATTAAGAGAACTTCTTAAAATAAGTAATTCTAAAAGAAAAAAAAACAAAATAAAAATGTGGTAGAATGAAAATAATAGATTATTCAAATGAATTAAATAAAATAGTAATGATAAACTAGCAACATTCATACATTAAAGTCCTCCACTGTAGATGTTTACAAAGAAAGAAAAAAAGCTTAAGCAAAGAAGCCGAATACAGAGAAAATAAAATAGAAAAATGAAATCTAAAAGTGAATAATTGTACCAAAAAAAATTAGAGATGCACTTTTATTTGTCTAAAAAGGCTAATAAAAAACAACATGAAGCAGAAAGCATGAAACAGAGAATAAAAATGTAATAGAAATTCTAAAAAAAATGATTCTGAAAAAAATCGAACGTAAAATTCTAAAAACAAATAATTTTAAAAATAAAACTTTTTTTTGTCTAAAGATGTTTTAAACAGCATAAACAGAAGAAAAGAAACTAGAGAAATTTAAAAAAACATTTACGTTAAAATTGTTATAACTTCAAAGTGAGTAAAGTAAGGAAATGTAGTTCAGAAAATAAGATAATATTTCATTCAAATTCAAATAAAAATAAACAGTTGCTCAAACGATACAACAAATATAAACCAGAGAAAAGCTAGCGTTAAAAATGCTTTTTTTAAAAAAAAAAAATTTCTAACTGAAGACGCTTGGGAGTTCCACAGTCTCACAACTTTTGCTCTTAGAAACAAATGGATCAATACTGCACCTTCTACTTCAGTCAATTGTTAATTAAACCATGCCATTTGTTATAATAGTAATAAATAAATAAATGCTGAATGCAGTTATATTTCATGCTGGGCTTCGGGCTGCTGATTAATAAAGCGGCCGCACACAAATAAATCACTTCATAACTGAGAATGAATATTTATTAATTATATAGTGTGAGTGTTCAGGTTTTATAAGGCCAAACGTGAAATCATTGTTACTCTGAACATGTTAACTAGCACTGATCATGAAGAATCCTGAAAAAAAAAAAAAGTCGTAAAATAAAGACTGAATAAATCAGAATACATTCACGGTGTAGTTAAAGTGTAAGCGAAAACCTTCCAACTCTGTCCTGATACACTGCTTTATTTAGCATAATTAGCATGTATTAAGCACCATTATAGCATTATCATTGCTTGTGTATTCAGCTATGCCTACAAATAGCCTAATAAATACAAAATAAATTATAAATTTATGGTCCAACTAGAGTTACAGCTGCATGCAAAATGATACATTATCCAATGCTGTGCTTTTAGCTATGGCAATTAGCTCATTATGAAAAGCTGACATGATCGCTACACGGAATTCGCTAGCAAAAAGTGCTGCTTCACTTTCCTAGATGCAGATTTTTCCGCCTTACACATCACAGGTGTTTCACAAAAACAAATTGACTGCACATGAATTTATACCAACTACTGAACACCTCCATATTTATCAGATTAATCATGATTATCATCTTTAGTCGGGATCCTGCAGCTTAATGAAAGCAGAAGGTCACAGCTGGTGCTGGAAAGATGCCTGGTATCCACAGCAGGCTTGCAATCAGTCCGTTTTCTCTGTGATATATCGTATTTTAGAAATGTACTCTTATTTTAAAAGGTGCAAGGACTGAAGAGGGAACATACGGAGCTTCCAGGCCATAACAAAGAGCAGGTTTACTCCATAATTTATGAAAAAATATGACCTGACATTTAGCAAATAAATGCAGATGGTCCTTGGGCAAGTAAACTGGGCAACACCCAATTTCTAGGCATTTCTTGCGTAAGTGTCTGCGTTCAAATTGAATTTAATTGCATTAAATTAGCTAGCCAGACTTCTGGGCAAATGCTAGGTAGCCATATTAGCAGTTCTGAGCCTGATGTTAGCAAGCTAGCTGCCTCAATTTACATCAAATTACAAAATCATATTTTCAGAAAAATTGCTAATTCATTGCAGTTGTCTTTGCAAATCTGTAACTAAGTCTCGAATCTGATTGGTCAGCTGCAAATCGTTTCTATAGTAACAGCTCATTCACAGGGACGTTGACTGTGGAAGCTCTTCATAAATAGGTTACAAAAAAAAACATTTCTTAATGTAATCACTGAATGGTGTAGTTTTCTGTGAGGAGAAGTTTATTTAGCATCTACGGAAGGAGTCTCCGGTGTCAGCGCTTTGTAACAGTCAGAGGTAAAGCTGCAACTTTGAGTGTTCAGACATCTTCAGGACAGAGGAGGTTACGGTTTGCGGTTTCTCAGTTTCAGACGTGACAAGCTACAGATTTTTTTGTCAGATTAACTTCGAGAGAGAGAAGAAAGCGAAACTGGTGAGGGAACGACTGTTTATAGCTGCTGTAACACAACACGTACGACATGTTGTAATTTTATTAACAAAACACTGATAGCAAATCACTGTGGTATGAGAGGAATAAAAAATTGGGATGTTGTATTATTATAAAGTAATCAGCAGGGTCATACCTGTAACTCTGCTTTATCACACCATCCAATCATTGATTATGTTCCTATAATGGCACAACACAGAGAGTTTGATTCCTTACAAATCACACAACAACAACTTGAGGATTTTGATACTGAACGTTTAAAAACTTGTCATCGATTCGGTCACAAGTGAGGCGTAAATGACGGATGAAATGCCTAAATAAACTTTCACAAAATGTCACAAGAAAGTGTACATGAACTTAATAAAATGTTCTAGCATTTATTGAATTAAAAAAAAAAACCCAGTAAATGTAAAAGCCTTTCTGTTATATTTAACTCCAAAAACTGACTCCACTGCTTGTAGTCTGGGGTTTGACTTATTGAGCTAAAATTTTTCCACCATATATAATCTCCTGTGTTATGAGGAGAAATGCCTAATGAAAAGCTAAATTATTTAGTGTGCACTTTGTGGATAAAAATTCTTCCAGTGTGGTTTCACCCATCTTTTGTTTTTCTCTCCAAATTGGCAGCGTCTCGCTTATTCGCCTCTGCGTCTCGCTCAGCTTCCTGCTTTTCTTGGCTCAGGGACAAATATTATGTACGCAGGAGGAGTACGCAGTGCTGTTTATTGAGTACTATTGCTAAACCACGTTGCGCTGCACTGGTATGGAGGTATTTTTATTGAACAATTTGCAAATAAATGACAAAAGTTCCACTGAATTAAAGGAATATTCACAAATAAATAAATCGATTTTTTTTTCTTTCGCATATAAATACATTTAACAACAACAACAACAACAGCAACAACACAAATCTGACTAGCTTCGGCAGTTACATTAAAAAAAAGACTATTGCACTTGCATATCTTAAGCTGTGATTTCAGCTGTGATTGGCCGGAATTACATGGGCTTTATGAAAAAGTTGTCTCACAAACTGATCGGCAATGCCATCCGCTGTGCCACCTTACTGCCAAATTATACAACAAAAACCCTCTACACTAAAAAAACGGATTAAAAAATACAAAAGCCACGCTGGCGTTTGGCTTATATTGTATGCATATTTTATGTCACAAAACATCCTATTTGGTTACTCAACAGCTTATGAAATCTCGAGCACCACTTCCCCAGTGCCAGTGTAATGTTATGCAAGCAGGCACCTTGTTTGTGATTTTATGCATAACGCGTTTGCTAGGCGACACCACAAGGTTAAACGGGAAAAGTCATCAGCCAAACGGCTTGTGAAAGCGGTACATCTGCTCTTGGCAAGGAGACGGGTGATACTGCATGCATTTGTTTATCAGCCGCCTTTATCTTTTATTTTCCCTACATCCGGAGCTCTCTCCACGTAGCAGGCACATCCATCATCGGCTCATCGGGATACAGGAACGACGATGGAAAGCTATTTAACCCTTTCATGGATAAATCATTTTTTTTTTTAAAAAACATATTCTTCAGATTTTTTTCAAAATATTACTTAACATGGCATGTTATAGGAATTCTGAATGTTTATAATATCACTTGTATTAAAAGTAAATGGAGGTGCAGGGGTAGAACGATAAAACAAGAACCCGAAATTTAAAAAAATAATGAAATAGAATAAATTAGTTTTAAAAATTCCAATGTGTTTATAACAAAAAAAAAATTAAAATACTAAAATACTTCATGTTTAATGTTGACCAAAATGATAGAAAATATCATCTTTTAACAATAGCAATATTCTGGACCAAAAAAAAAAAAAAAAAACACGCTAGTTTTATAAAAACCTTTGGCACTTATTGGAGTCTGGAACGATTTCTTTTGATTTAATTTTGAAATAATTAAAGATATACCAGACACATGCTATACTGACACTGACAAAGAGTCTAGAGAGCAAGAGAAATCAGGATAATGCGTTATATTAAATTACAATAATTTGTGATTTGGAGGTGATTTAAATCTTATATTTTCCCCAAATCAGCCTTAAATTGACTGTCCATCGCTGTGGACGCTATGCATGAAAGGGTTGGATCTCGTCCCTGTGTTTATATCCCACTGGAGGTGAAACCTAAACCCAGTTTGTGTACTGATGTGGATTAAATCCCAGCGTCCACACCGGGCCGTGTTTCTGCCACGGCAGAGAAAACATGGGCACGCTGGTAACAACCTCCGACTGCCGAATTCATTTAAATGCATCCAAGCATGAAGAAATGAACATTCCTGTGTGTATTACTGCACACACTCATGGCTGGCATTGCATTCATGCTGCGCTTCTATTCAAGTGACCTATAGGCAGGGGTCAGTGGATCACTGGGAATAAATGCATTCAATCCTGCGTGGATGCCTATACACAGATTTTGTTTCAAAATTTAGTTTACCCAGAGACTGAAAAGCTAAAAAATAGATTTTTGGAAATACTGTGATTATTCTCGGTAGTCGACTCAGGCTTTTAGAGGGTATTGATGCATTTAAATGACCCTCATTATCACTTCTTGGAGTCTAAAAAAGAGACTGACAGACAAAAAAAAAAAAAAAAAAAAACCCTGAGAAAGTAAAACATCAGGGACTAGGAAAAAGAAAAAAAAAATACATGCCAGACAGATGAAGTACATAAATATGATAGCGAAAGGGTGGGATGTTAAAATCTCGCAATTACACTGAAATGACAGTTGACAAGTGCCACTAATTAATTAATTTGTATAATATTTTTATATATCTGAAGCTCGTAGCCAGATGGTGAACTAGTAAATACGACTTCCCTTGCATTCTTGTTGGTGAATAAACCCACAAATCAGGAAAAAGCTTCTTCGATATCAAAACCACCTATAAATGTTTGCGTTTCTTGTTGTTATGCCAGAACAAGAACTGAAATGCATCAGATACACTCACTGTCCACTTTTCACCTAAACTGGACAGATGTCGCCTGGTATTTTTCTAATCTGCAGCTTTCCAGGTGAGTCTGTGCCTGTTCTGAGATGCTTTTCTGCTCACCATGGTTGTACAGAGTGGTTATTTGCATTCCTGTCAGTTCGAACCAGTCAGTTCTCCTCTTGCCTCTCTCGCGATGACTTTCTGCCGTTTCTGCCTGCAGAACTGCCGCTTGCTGGATGTATTTTGTTTTTCGCGCACCATTCTGTGTAAACTCTAGAGATTGTTGCGGTTGTGCAGATCAATAGTTTCAAAATACTCAAAATGCTCCTCTGACACAACAACCATGCAGCAGTTCACATTTTTCCCCATTGAGATGTTTGATGAGAACGTTAACCAAACTCTTGACCATATCTGCATGATTTTATGCACTTTGCTGCCACCACGTAATTGGCTGATTGGATAAATGGACATGGAAATTGGACATGAATGTGACAATGTACAGGTTTTCCTAATAAAGTAAACACGGAGTGTATACAGTATATGGTATATTTTCATTTTTAGACTTTTACTGTTGTCTTTAGCATGACACCTTAACCTACCTAAACATTTCTGACCCTATTCTCATCACACAATTATTTAGAAACAACTCAAACACTAAAAATATCATCTCTATAACTGCCAGGTTGACTGATTTTCACTGCCGGACAGAAAAAAGGTCTCATTATATGTTGCAGCTCGGAAAACTCGTGTATTGCCCAGAATATCAACTTTCTCACTTGTAAATATGACTTTGTTGGGTATTTAGGTGCAGTTTCCAAGTAGGAAAATTACTATTTCTCGGTTTCCAAATCAAACACAGCATCTTACTTCCAAATGTGTAGCGATGCGCGTGACTTGAGCTGTATGAAACGTTATGAAGGTTAGGATTAAAGGTTTAAAGTGGTGGGTTATTGTTTATACCTTTTCGTTTATATGGATTTAAACCAAGTGGCTTATACAAGTGAATTGTCCTTGGTTGAATCCTTGACTGTGGATTTGATTGAATGTTTTAAATATAGTTAATAAATAAATACATTTACATGCTCAGAAATGTGACAGTCAACTGGTAGGCAAGAAAAAGAATAAAGTATTTGAAAATAAATAAAGTTTTTGAGTCAGTAACAGAGTTGTTTAGTTTCCTTTACAAATACAATACCTGGAGATTTATAGATTTCTACTGAATGATTGCACTTGAATTGCTTTTTTTTTATTTAAATTGCCAAATTCAACCAAGCAATCATCATACAGTATATAAAAAAAACAAACAAAATGACACTACACGCATTTCCAATATGTAACTGTATCACACACAGAGCAAACCCCCTCCCTGAGCAGCTACCGTTTCTCAAGTTCCCTCAGCTTTGCCCAACCTGACAGCCATGTCTCTTTCCAGCTACTTGGCCTGGCGTAAATTAGACAATCTGGCTGACTCGGACACTTCATGGTCCAGAAGTAAAAGGGGAAAATACTCGTAGCTCTCAGGTGTAATTTTGTGCTTGTTAGTGGTGTAAATTGTCTGCCGAGGCCTCGGGGGGATTCTGTAGGAAACAGGTGTTTGCTTAACCCCAGACACCAAATTGGCTTTGAGGAGAGAAAAATTTACTGTACTGAAGAGGACATCTTTTTTAGAGAAAGAGAGAGAGATAAAGAGGGAGGGGGAGACAGACTATTTGTTTTGACAGGCAAGTCGCTTAAGCAAATGTCCTCATCAAACGAGGCCGGGTTCGCGCCAGTGTTCTCAGCTGTGTGCCGCTCTCCTGCTTCTCGCTGCATGAAAATAGATTTAAATATGATTTGTCCCATATGGGGAGAAGTGGTTGGGGTTTGGGGGGTTATAATCACCCACACATTATGAATATGCTAATTGCTCAGACTCTACTCGCTGATGTGTTCATGGATTAAGCTCTATTACTGGTTTAATGCTCGCTCAGGCTCTCCTGCGGCTGTACACAGTATGCAGAGGGTCTGACTGTCTCTTTCGCGACTAGTTCCTTGGCCTGATTGTCTCTTTTGTGACGTGTTGCTTTTTTTGTTGACTTGCAGTATTGTATTGTAGTCCACGTTGCCAAATCTTTTCAAAGGAAAGTGGCTAACGCATGCTCAGAAATTCATACCTCGCTAAAATTCATCAGATGACACCATTTGCATGTACACTCAATCATGATGTGTGCATACCAAAACAAGTTACATAAAGCAGAAAGATTTGAAGACAACTCGAATTCCTGGACGTGACTGGTCCTGATGTATCGGTTTGGGCATGCCTCGTTTGCAACAACCAATCACAGGCTTGGTCTTGTAGTATGTTTGTCTGAGGAGCCTGACATCCGTTCGTGGAAGCTAGCTGAACGTTGTCTCCACATGACGTATGCTGAGGCCTTAAGACCGCAACTTGCAAGGGACAATATTCAAACCCACTTTTCAAAGTTGTTTAACAGTCACATGACCCCGGCAGGCCAATGCAAATGCTTTCTGTGCCGTGCATCTTTCATTTTCATTCTAATTGTGAACCATGACCCCTTTCCAGCTCACTCCTGTCATCCTCACCGCACGCCCCGCTATTCTTTATATAGCTGCTTCCGTGATGTGACCCACTTTTAGACACACTTTTCATATTTGAATCTACATTCTGATACTGTGGGGTTCCATCATTTGCACCCTATGACATTCATTCATTCTTTCCTTAAGACGGTTTAAATTATTCTCCTCTTCTCGGTTTGGAGGCTTATGAGCACTTTAGGACATTGTAGAGAGGAGGGAGGGCCTAAAAAAAGTACTGTAGGTCCTGAGACACTTCATTGGCCGATTCAGTGACGCCTTGTTGAAGGTCTGATTTGATTTAACCGTAACTCATGTCTATGGAATTATTCCACAAAGGTATCTGTGTAATACATACATACATCACGACTATGTACGAAGATAGTTCCTCTATTTCCAGCAAAATGATTGACATTATACATATTTCACAATCTGAGTTTCTAGATCAGTGGTGTTTCCCACTGGTGTTTTAGTCAGCAGAGAGTCTGGACTTTTTGTTTGGTACCTCGAGATGTACCTCCACCACAGAATCCACCACAGGAGTGCAACATCCTGTGATCAACCATGTGGCTGAGCCCTACTCCATTACCCATCACTCATAGCTGCTATCACATTCACGCTCACCTGATTACCAATCACACACACCTGGACTCAATCACACACACGCTTATAAATAACCCAGATTCACACATACATGCTGCGAGCTCTCTGACTCATGATGGTACCGAGCTTTTGTATTTTGTGCACATGCTATCTGGTTTTGATCTTGTTCTGGTTCCTGGTTTTTGATTCTGCTTTTCGTCTGTGGTATTCTGTTTGTCAATCATCTGACCTGTTTTTGACTCTGTTCTTGACTGCTGATTTGGTTTTTTTCCCCCCATGTTGTAATAAAGTCTGCCTGCACTTTCAACCGTCTCTGCCACCTGACAATCACAATCAAGCTTTGCCAGCCAGTTTTTTTTTTTTTTTTTTTTTTTTCAATTCACATTTATTTATGCGAATCTGGTTTCATTGAATTAAATACGCATACATTTGCATACTTAATAAAACCAAAAATCTAGTCTTTGGATGATGATTCTCTCCAGAGAAAGGCTTTGAAAGAACAGTTTGGTGGAATCTCAGTTCTTTATTGTTTAACAAGGAAAATACAATACAAAAGTATACCATTTTCAGTATATAATGTAACATAAGTCCAAGAAATATCAACATTTGAAGAAATTCCTCTGCAATATCTTACTGGATGTGGTTAGAAATGAAGATGTAAAATGTGATGAATGCAGGTTATCTAGAAACCTGAACGATTTTTGCGTCCGAATATACAGTTTTATTCATTTCCACTCTTGTAAGTGTGATTTACAGTATAAGGTTTGTAAAGAAAATTAATATGTATATGACAATGGACACATATACTGTATATTGATGGACCTGTCCTTCAGCGTTCATATAGTTTCAGATAATGGGGTGTTCATGAGTGCATAATACAGCGATATAATATTTATTACTACGATTTAAAAGAAAAAGTTATAGAGGCAATTGATCCAAAAATCTGAAAATATTATGGACCTGCCAAAAACCCTTATTTCTGCCTACAGTAACTTGCCTTAAGTCATCAGCTCATGTACTATTTTACAGAAACACCAGCATACTTCAAGACCCGGACAAGGGAACGCTTCTAATAAACAGCCAGCATAATAGAGCTCATATTTCACTCTTATGATTAGTATAAGATGCCTGGTTAAAATCGCTCGATGGTAGGAAAACAAAGCTCTTTATGTGAAGTCATTTTGATTTTATAAACTGCTCCTCACTTAAACAGGTGCGAGGACCTTTCAACTGTGCTTGGAGATTTATTCCTGGTCTTAAGAGCATGATGGGTGTTAAGTGCTTCAGGCAGTTGAGTATATGCAGATGATTTGTTGTTTCATGATGGGCAATGGCCAATTTGTGCATCTAGCACTTAAACTGTTGATTAAAATCTGTTGAGAATGGCTTGTGTGGGACATAAATTGAATTCCAATTCTGTCATGTTGTATTTTTTTTTCTAGGCTTTCAGGGAACTAATGTTCAAATGAATACATTATCAAATTTAAACGGAAGTCATGATCCATTTGTCCAGTTTTTTTTTTTTTTTTTTAAAACATTGAATCAGGCATTTTAATTTTTTGCCTCCACATTCATCATTGACAGGAAGCAGGTTTAATAGCAACCAGTTGTTCTTTTCTTTCTCACTCAAAAAAGTGCCATTTTTCTGGAAGTCCTCTTGTTCTCAGTATGCAAATCGAAGCAGATTGTGACCTTCCGAATTGCGTCCATGCTGAGCTCCTGCATCAGTGATGATGAAGTGAAAACCACAACCAGGTCAGTATTCCACAGGAAAACTTGGCACACGGAGACGTTTTAACCACCGCTCCAACTCCGAGACAGACAGTTCAGCTCCATTCTGCCATTTTTTCCCCTCCTCCTCTGTCTGATTCTCTAACAGGTCTGTCAAATGCGATGAGTTCCTCGTCACGGAGCCCTAAAAGTAGCCGCCGTTACTAGACGGTGGTAAATTGATCTGACAGCACGATCACACCGGCACACGCCGCACAGCTGCAAGGTTTAATCAAGATTTATCAGAGCAATTACACCTCAAATGCTCCGTCACTCAACAGCTGTGTGTGTGTGAGGGAAATCAGCCAAGCACAGGCATATATGTGTGTGTGTGTGTGTGTGTGTGTGTGTGTGTGGGGGGGGGGGGGGGGGGGGGGGGGTTTATAAAAAAAAAAAAAAAAATTTTATTTTGAAAAAAAAATAAAAAAAATGTTTGATTTTTTTTAAA
>CM075029.1:1605216-1624802 GCA_037576675.1 Pangasius sanitwongsei
AGTAAATGAATCATGTGTCAGAATCACATGTGTAAGTAAATGAATCATGTGTCAGAATCACATGTGTAAGTAAATGATTCATGTGTCAGAATCACATGTGTAAATAAATGAATCATGTGTCAGAATCACTTTTTAAATTAAATGAATCATGTGTCACAATCACATGTGTAAGTAAATGAATCATGTGTCAGAATCACATGTGTAAGTAAATGAATCATGTGTCACAATCACATGTGTAAGTAAATGAATCATGTGTCAGAATCACGTTTTAATTTAAATGATTCATGTGTCAGAATGACATGTGTAAGTAAATGAATCATGTGTCAGAATCACGTGTAAGTAAATGAATCATGTGTCAGAATGACATGTGTAAGTAAATGAATTATATGTCAGAATCACATGTGTAAGTAAATGAATTATATGTCAGAATCACATGTGTAAGTAAATGATTCATGTGTCAGAATCACGTGTAAATAAATGAATCATGTGTCAGAATCACTTTTTAAATTAAATGAATCATGTGTCACAATCACATGTGTAAGTAAATGAACTGTAAAAAACAAAAAAAAACAACAACAACAGAATCTACATTTTGGGCTGGAGAGAAGAAGAACAGCTGACCACTCTGCATATTTTCCTTTTGGCCTTTTCTTTTTGTTGGTGATGCTATTGCAAAATTGTCCAGAATATTAGGAAGGGGTTGACTGACATTGCAAAGAGCCAACCACGTAACAGTCTGAAGTGAAATTTTAAGCTTTTATTCCTACGATGACACCCACCTCGTGCTGTAAAGCTCAACACTAACGCTTTCAGATCTTCTGCGTGTGATTTAAATGCTTATGTTACAGTACATTTCGAGCAATGAGCAATTAGAGTTTTATGGGCGCTCTGCGATGAAGGTGACGAACACATGCTGTAAATAAGAAAACATAACCGTATATAACTGCTGTTAGGTGGCAATATACGGAAAGGGGGAGATAGGCCATAATGTGTTTGATTGCCTTGTTATGATGAAAGCCTTGTTAAATTAAATAAAGCTAATTAAGAGAGAGAGAGGGAAAACGAGGGAGGAAGGAAGGTGAAGAGGAGTTTATAGACCACAGTGAACTGCAGGATACGCACTCAGCTGCTGGTTTACTGGGTACAGAAATCTCGTATCTCAACTCATTGGCCATTTTAGTGGGATTTTATCACCACAGTACTGAGACCTGAGGTGCTTTCTTTCCTCTGATGGAGACAGTAGAGCTATAACTTTCATCTATACGGCCTGTGTGGTACTCAATTAACAGAGCCAATGAGTCCAGGCCTGCCGACCTTTACGTATTTTGCGTAGGGCTCCGAATTTTAACATCGAAGTACACTGCTATGCGTTATCACTCAAAATCAGCCCTTTGTTCCCCAGTAATAACAGCAGACATGTAAATCTGGAATGATTGACAGTAACACAGGTGTGTTGAACTCTCCGATACTAACTGACCCCCTGGAAGCCCCGCCCCCTCCCCCCATTAGCAATCTTATGTCAGTATCAGTAAACCTTTGGCTGGTGTCTCGAGTTTCCTGCTTGTAAGACACGCTGACGTGGCGTCCTCGCTTTCTGTGATATAAATAGCAAAGGTTTTGAGTTCATTAACGCAAAATAAAATCATTCCACATTAGACAAGTATATTGTACATAAAGTAAATTATATTTATTAGAGACGTACCAAATTTCCATATGAAAATGGTCATAAACAGCACTCTTTCAGCTGACAGACAAACTTTTTTCAACCGTTGACTGCAGAAAAGGATTAAATAGGAATAAATATAGATTAGAATTTTGCATTTTGACAATGTCCATTGTTAAAAGTGCTATATAAATAAATTTGAATTGAATTGAATAGGCCTACAAGGAAGTGTCAACACTTCTAACACTTTACAAATAATTTTACTGGTAATGATAATTAACGATAACGAATAAAAATGCAGGACTAAAATGCATAAAATGAATTAAACTAAAATTGACCTACTCTAATTACCACTGTGTTTTTTCCCCCCTCTTTTTTCTTTTTTCTTCTATTTTTAAGTTATGTTCTCTGCAAAGCACTTAGTAAACCTATGTACAGTATATAAAACAAAAACGTAGAATGCCATAAGTGAGAACAGGAACTAACCTGTTTCGCAGACGTTCCACAACATTCAATGTAACTATAAATGGATAAAAAAGTATGATGTGTTGTCCTTACAAAATGTATAACAAAATGTAATTCTTGGTAAATGGTCACGGTATAAGAGGAATAAATCACTTGGGGATGTGCTTTTAAAGGAAAAGAAGCTCCGCTTCACCACACCACCCTGACATTGATTAGTTTCCTATAACAGCATGACACGGCGTGTTTTATTCTTTACTTATTCCTTGCAACGGTGGGATTTGAATTTGTACTTTCCACCAGCTCAGAACTTTAACCTCTCCTAATAGTTTCTCTGTGATTAATGCATTCTTTATAGTCATTAATGAATAATATGTTTTAGGTGAATAGCCAAATAAGAAGCTGCCACTTTAAGAGATTTTCCACACAGCCACCTTTTTCAAATGTGAGAATCTCTGACATTCTTAAAGACAGCTCTGATTAAGCAATGGTTGAAGCAAGTGATGCTGTCTCTCACTAATCAGCCAGTTTGTAGCTGCAGTTCTGAACAAATCCATCCACCAGAAGCGCCGGGATGCTTTAAACAAAGCCGCCGTGTTAAAAAAAAAAAGAAAAGAAAAACAATGTCTTCCAGTTAAACAGCATATGTATAACTAATCAAACAGAGCATCTTCAGCAACACGGAGCTGGTGGTGGGAGCTGATGGTAGCAAAGCACAAACGCCCACGTGGCCTCCAGCCGTGAGCTGATTGGAACATTATCTGAGAAAATACGCTTCATTAGCGCAAGCAGTGATTAGGCCGGAGACCGAAAGAAATAAAGACAAAAAAAAAGAAAAGAAAAGAAATACTGTTAGCACAATGAGCAGAGAGACGAGCGAGTGCTGGAAGTAAATGTCAAGCAAAATGCCATCAGTTGTAATCTGGCATCACACACACACACACACGCAGCCTTAAAGGCGAAGGCACAGAGGAGTGTCCGGCATTTCTGCATCTCCAGTCAGCTGTGAATCTGGGATTTTATTATTATAGATTATGCTTTTGGGAAATAATACATATGGCCTCAGTTGAAGTAAAGGAATGTACAAAATCCATTCCAAAAAGTAAAACCATCATCATCATCATCATCACCATCATCATGATTATCATCATCTTCATCATTATCATGATCACCATCTTTGTTTGTATAGCACTTTTCCTTTGCGTCAAAGTCTTAAAGTGACTTACATAAGCGTTAAAAAAAAAAAAGTCAAGGTATGAAACGATAAACAATTCCTATATTGATAGAATTTAAAAAATAAATAAATAAATAAATAAATAAATAAATAAATAAAAATATAAAAAATTAAAAGGATTCAGAGTAAAAATAAATGGCAACAGATATTAGTATAACAAATAATAATTAGCAACATTAATAAAACAAGCTACAGTCACAGTCAAAAATAAAAAATTATTGATCCCAGAAAATCTACAATTTTAATAATTCAAAAATGAAAAAATGTTCAAATGTTTTCCTGTCCCTTTCTGAATGTGACAAATAAATACCCCCAGAAATTATTATTATTATTATTATTATTATTATTATTATTATTATTATTATTATTATTATTATTACTCACATGTAAAGCCACCATCCAGCTGTGTGTAATATCGTACCCTTCCCTCCCGTTCTGTATCATTACACAAATCATCCATCACTACAGTAAAGCCGTCCACGCCAAGCATCAATCACAGCGCCATCATATCGTATCACTGCCACGTGAAAGACCCGTGAGTCTGCTGAAGTCATTCACGTTGACCCTCCCTATTAAAAGCAGCTGATGTCTGGTAAATTTTTTTTTTTTTTTGCTTTTCTTTATGGCTTCACCTATAAAGCTGACTGCTCCGGTCGATGAGGCTGCAGTCGTTTGTTGACATGGCTATCGATACACAGTCGGAGGAAAAACAGCTCAGCCGAGAGAAGTGAAAGGTTGAGGGCTGATTGACTTGCGCTGTGTTCGTGCGGATAAATATTTTTCGACCTGCAGTGGAGGCAGATGTGCTCTGAGGTTCAGCTTGTACACAAAGGCAAGAGAATCGGAAGCCTAGTCAGCTTTTACAGGATTAATATAAATCCTCACACAACTAAATGTCTTGTTGGTATAAATCACATTTATGTGTTCTTTATTACGTTCCAAGGGTGCAAAAACTTTTGCACTTTATATACACAGGGGTACAGTATAACAAAATGTCGTCTTGTCCAATTTATAAATGGCTCAAAAAACATTTAACACTAACACGCCCTTAAAATCGGCTCCTAGGTTTCATTAAAGTAACTGTTTTAGCAAAATAATCTCAATAAAATAATTTATTACGAAGCAACAAGTCATACTTTTATCCATTTATAACTACATTTAATCTTGTGGAACATTACATTATAGCAGCTACGAACAGTCCCTCTTTTTCCTCGCTTGAAGTTAATAAAAGAAAAAAAATCCCAGCTTGTCATGTTACAGAGAAAGCACAAAGCGTAAACTTTATCCTGAAGATGTTGGAAAATTTCAAGTTGCAGCTTTACCTCTGACTGTTACAAAGCGCTGACACTGGAGACTCCTTCCGTAAATCTTACATAAACATCTCCTCACAGAAAACTTCACCAGCGATCATTCATCATTCATTCATTTTTAAACATCAATATATTACAAACCTAAACGTCAAGAAATTTCATTTTTACCCTGAATATTTTACATCACTAACCCTCTAGTAATCCAAGTCCAAGCACCTTATACGTTATAAACAGTGTGATGTAAATGTAAAAGATTTGTTAGAGAAATAAACCCAATTCTAAGTCCCAAAACTAAAAACACTACATATGCATTTAAAAGCAGGATAAAATTGTTAATGATTTGGCTTATGTATGTGAAGGACTTTCTTTTAGCAATCTGAATACTACATGCACACTAAGGTTTACAGCTCACTAGGATGGACCAGGTATTTACTGATATATGAAAATGGAATTAGATACATGAGGGAGTGGGGGGTGGGGGGTGGGGGTCTAAATCCACTACATCCACGTGCTATACTATCCCCTTCATGATCTGTAGTACTGTTTGTGAGCTTTTTCTTGGTTGGTCATGCTTCTGTAACTTAAGTAAAACAAACAAAACCAAATCCATTGTGCAGACCTCAGCAAATTTTGTTTCACAGTCACTGAGTGTACCGGCACCTTAATCCTGCATCAAATGACCCCTTAATTATATTGTTGTTGCAAATTTATGAGCCATCATTACCCATCTCTGGCAATTTCTCCCATTTTAATTGCTGCTATAAAACTCAGTCATTAGGCGTTTTGTCACCTGCATGACGCATACTGCAATGCACAACGGCGTGCTGATGGCACCCTCCCGTGCTTAACTCCAGAACCATTACACATGCGTGCAAGATAATTGTCTCCTATGATGGAGAAGATGCTGTTTAACCTTTACAGAAGAATCAGCTTTTTTAATGAAGAGGAGAGAAACCTATTCTTCGTGTCATATCTGTTCTTCCATTTTCAAACCTGCCGTGGAAAAAAACAACAACAACAATTCACATGTGCATGACGTACCAGCCAGAAGCTAGCATGAAATTGTTCAATGATCCGAATAAGTGCATTCTGATTGCTGATTCTGTGTAAACTGTTTACACCCACCGTATATGGGTGGTGTAGTGGGTAGCGTTGCTGCCTCACCGCTCTGGGATCTCTGGTTCATTCCTGAGCCCGGGTTATTCTCTGTGTAGTCTCTCTTTTGCATGTTCATGTCCACATGGGATTCCTACGGGTTCTCAAAAAGAACATTCCAGTAGATGGATGGGTTAGGACAATTTGCCCTATAGCTGTTACTAAGTGTGTGACTGGTGTGTATTCCACCTCACACCCAGTGTTCCTGGGCTAGGCTCCGCCTCCAGCATGTCCCTGACCAGGATAAAGTGTTTACTGAAAACGAATGAGTGAATATTTATTTCGTTATTTATGAGTCGCTGTCCATGGTGCTGAAATACTAGCATTTGAATGGCGGCAATATCTTTGGTGGTAATTATAGTGTTTGGAGAGTGTTGCTTTCTCTAATTATATGCTTATTTTCCTCTAATGTGTCTTAAATCACAGAGAATGCTTTACACTGCACATTTTACGAGTGCTAAATTTCCTTTCAACACACTCAGTACTGTTTGTCTCTACTTTCTGGACAACAGTCGTTCATCAAGTGTGTAAGCAACCTACTTCTGAGGCTGTAGGAGGTGAAGCCCGTCGATATTCGAAACTGTTGAACCATTTTCCGTGGTTTCACATCCTACAGCGTCAGATGAAGTAATAAGACGCACCAACTGTCAGTGCCCACACTGCTCATGATACATTGTTAATTATTATTGTGTCTTAAACACTTCATTTTCACTCAGTACACTGTGTTTTCATTTTTTTCTCACATTAGTGACATTTCTTTTCACGTAAGAGAAATATCAGCTCAGGTTCAGCTGTAATGGATTCAGACATTTGAACTCTAGTGCAAAAAGGTTTTTTTTTAAAAAAAAAAGAATGACTGGTCACAGTTACTTGAAATATCAGTGGTGTAAAAATGTTAAGATTCATTCCAGCTTCTATAGACGAATCATCATTAGCAGATTGTCTACGTTTCCAACACCTCGGGTCAAGCCTGCTCTTCGCTCGCTCGGCATCTGGACGGCACGTTGTCATTTCAAACAGCAGGTCCTCGACATATAACATTCTTTTTTTTTTAAAGACTAAATTAAAAGATTAAAGTGCCGGAACCTTGCTGTCATGCCCATGCATTTTTTCCTTCGCATCACAGGCCAGATCAGAGGTGAAAATGAAGTAAGAACAGTTTGAGAAGTGTGCATGACCTAATGAGGTTTATCTGCCAGAATAAATGGAGAGATGAAATGGTGTTACAGGCGGTTTAAGAGCACGGCCACTGGAGATAAACAAGGACATGTGTCGATGTTGGTTAGAAGGGCTTTTTGGAGAGTTATGAATATGGAAGAGAATTCATTTTTCAGCTCGCAGCCAGTTCAGTTCTGTTTGTTAAAATGGGTTAAAGTGTTTTTATTTTCCATGAACAAACTCACTGATCAGCGGGAGCAACTCACAGAAGCATCTGATAAACCATGTACAAATATGAGTTCCCTCAATTTCTGGTGCTGTTCTGTGAATTTATGTCCCGGCGTGTTTTACTTAATCAGTTCGGGACTGATAAAATGTAATTTCTGTAAATATAATTCAGATACAGACTATACGTTGCACCGCTGTTCATTTGTGCTAGTCGAGCAGAATACAAATTCACACCATTGAGGGGTCAGTATCTTTTACCTTTAAAGTATTATTTTAAAAGTAAATTAAAGGTACTTATAAGGTCCAATTATGTATCTCAAATACTTATAAAGGTACACTACTGTATATTCACATTACATTGCAACAGATACACACTAAAGGTACAAGGGTACGAAAGGTTAAACCCCAGGTATCAGTAACGTTAAAAAACTGAGACTGAACCAGTGAAGTGCGATCGGATTGGATAGTGATGTGCAACCCACGGCTCCGTATGCGCTCTTTCACACAGCGGTGGTCACGGTACATGGGATTTTATCTCAAATTTGTTTCAGGAATTCCTTTGGGACATGCACACCTCTACACTTCATACAAAGTGACGGTGATAACGTCTGAACAAAACAAAAGGGAAAAAAAAAAGACTTTTCGTAGTGTAGCCTCACACAATGTGCAGTTGACTATAAAATATTTTCAGACCGAAAAATTACATTCAGCTGCTTAATTTACTGTCTGTCTATTTGATGACTACAGTATGCAACCTATATTACAGACGGGGCTTCATTTTTTCAGTCCCGCAACACCACGGAAGCTGCAATCCAGCAACATTGAGAGAAAGGAAACGTCTCAGACACAACAGTGCTCCAACTGCCTCACATATGGCATCTTCGAAGCTGTTCCATAGACCGCATATGGCTTTAGTATATTGACTGTGATGTCAATCGCACCGATTTTTCTGGAAGAGACTACTCACAAAATTCAGCGGGAGGGCCGTGGGTGTCGACTGCACATTACATCTGTAATTATTCAAAAAAAGAAACTAGAAACATGCACTAAAATCCCTAGCACATTCAGGTTCATTGCATGTACACAGCCTCACAAAGCACATTTTTGGCTAAAACATTGAGATTTACTGAAGGTTTGTGTGGGTAAATACATGCACAGCAATCACAAGGAAACAGCATATGCTAAAAAAAAAACTCCTGTCATTCAACTAAATGAAATTTTATTTTTATAGCACTTATTACAAATATTGCTGTGAATCAGCTTTACGGAAATTCTGGATGCGGATAGCATCATTTGCGCATCATTTCTTCTCAGTACTTTGTACATGATGTCATTCATGCCATTGTTATTTGCCAATCATCTGCAACACGCTCACTTAGCTCACACGCAAATTAGTATGTGTTCTTTGGGATTTTAGTAATCCTGGGTCTTTCAGAACTACATAATAGCCTTTAAACATCTCTAAACCCACACAGTATTAAAATAAACTTGTCAAATAAATGAGAAGAAATAACAATAATAATAATAATCCTTCGCTTATCTAACAGCTCACATCACTTTTGCTCATTTCTTTGGGAAAAGTCAATGAAGTCAGCTGCGTTTTTAAAAAAAATTTATTTATTTTTTACCCTTTTCAAAAACATTTCCCCCAATTTAAAAACTTAATATTTTGTTCTGTACTACAGTAGAGGGTTTGACATCATTAATGGCAAAGTCTAGGGGGAAAAAATCGAAGTAAAAAATGATAAAGTTTTGTGTCAGAAAACTTGACTTCTACAGTTTTATATCACAAACACATGCTATAAAAGTAGCCATTGGTCAGGATGTGGTTTACTCTGACCGAGTTTCATGGTCTCCGTGAAAACTGAGATTGTGATGACGTAGGATCTGACCCAGGGAGAGCATTTAAATAATGAAGTAGAGAGGGCCAAGAACCGATCCCTGGGGAACGCCTTGAGTAACAATAGAAGTGACAGATCTCTGTTTGCCACTGGCAACAAAATGATGTCTGTTAGAGAGAGATAGGATCTGAACCAGGCGAGAGACAAGTCTGTGTTACCAATATCCGAGAGCCTGGAAGTGAGCAGGTCATGATTTATAGCATCCAAAACAACAGTGAAATCAAGAAGAAGGAGGAGAAGGTCTAAGGCCCCAGAGTAGGGTGGCTACTTTTCAGCATACCAAAACCAGATACCCCTAAACACGTTTAAAATTCCATTAGATTCACTCCTGTTCCTTCCAGCTGTACTATATGGACTTGACCTTGTTCTTCAAAACAAACTCTTAGAAGTTGGCAGTCTGAAATTAAAATCAAATACAGAATTCTGTCTTGACATTTTGTTTCTTTCTTCTTTTTGGCTTCTTTTTGGAAATTCACGTCTGTCAACTGAGCCAGACTTATAGATCAAGGATTGGCCTTCCTTGGATGGAGGATGCGAAGTCTGCAGCAGCTTTTGGGAGGCTACTCAACTCCAGCCTCAGTGTCGGAAAACGAGTGTGAATCAGCCCGTAGGTTGGCATGCGCCACTCTAAACTAGCGTAACCCGTGGCATCAAATGCGTTCTTTCACACAGCGCTGTTAATGGCAGAAATTACTATGCCGCTATGCCAAATTGCATCTAACTTTAAAGGACCATAAAAATAACTGCTGGCAGAAAACAAAACCATCTGATGCATACCTCTACCCTTCAAATATAAGCAGTGGTTTGCTCTTCAAGAAAAAGCTCGTACGAGTCAGACCTTGACAGTCTGGAATTACATCAAGTACACATTTCTGCCCAAGATATTGTTTCATTTTCGCTTCTTTTTCTGGATTTCTTTCTTGGCCATTTTTGTGCTTCTTCTGAATTTTAGACAGATGCTGCGACTTGGTGTAGTGCTCTTTATGACTGGCCGCTGTTTTAAAAATCAAACTGCCAATAAACTCGGGCGGTGGTGGCTCAGTGGTTAAGGCTCTGGGTTACTGATCAGAAGGTCAAGCCCCAGTGCTGCCACTGTTGGGCTCTTGAGCAAGGCCCTTAACCCTCTCTGCTCCAGGGGCGCTGTATCATGGCTGACCTTGTGCTCTGACCCCAGCTTCCTAACAAGCTGGGATATGCGAAGAAATGAACGTCACTGTACTGTACTGTATATGTGACAAATAAAGGCTTCTACTTATTAAAGAAAAAAAAAACTAGACAGTTGGCTTAAATGTGGATTTTTTTCACAACTGGGAAGAATATCCGACAATATACAGGAGATTGCTAACACACCCGAACACACAGACTGAAAAACAAGATTGTCCTTGGTGAGATGGAGGAGGTCATTTAGGATATGCCAAAAAGCAAAAAACTATTATATATGAAAAACGTATGCAAAAGCTACAACGCTTTCTGACAAATTAGATAGAAACGGATGAGGGATCGTATCAACTGGTGTAACATTACCATTTTTTACGAGCAGAAAAGGTGAAACAGGTGACTTGTTAATGCAAGGACAGATGGAAGCAGTGACGACACAGAAACACTCATCACGGACCGAAGTGAGGGTGGAATCGAGCAGACAGGAAGCCGCATCAGATTTAGAGATTAGTTCCATAGTAATGATTGGCTCAGAATGAGAAAAAGCTGTCAGGAATTTGTCATGGGATCTAAAGAGGGGGCTCGCTGTAAGCGAGTGAAAGCAAGGCAGTGGGGAAACGCTGCTATATTCTGCTGATTGTAGCTTTATAGAGGCTGAGGAAAAAGCCTTACATTGATCAGTAGGAGAAGAAGCTTGTTAATAGCAGTGAAGAGGATTCTGGGCTTGTGACCATTTTCTTTCGATTAGAGGGGGAATGTACGATGAATGAGTAGCATTAAGGGCTGTTCATAGGTTATAACACGCACGTTCTAGTCTAGTTACATAAAATGCCTTGCTTACAGAGTTCTGGATACGGCTATAAATAAGACAGCTGTAGTGGTTTTGTTTTGTAGTGGCGCTTCATGTTACCAGTATTGACTCAACAGATGTGATGTGTTTTGAATTTGAAGATGGGAGCACGGATGCATACTTTTCTGTCCATTCTGTTTACAGAGCCATCAGTTATCAAAGCTAATCAGACCAGAGAACATCAATCAAATGAAAAATCTATCTATATAAAGAAATAAATAACTTATGGCTCTTACACTGGGAAATAATTGACATAGATTGGACAAAGCACAATGGAGGATCTGCTACAGAAGCTGTCATGGTTCGTGGTTTGAAAACCAGAGTCACTGAATGACGTTTATCAGCTCTGCTGATAGATGCTAATATTCAGATCTGCATTTGGATTTAAACCTGAAGTGGGTGTGGCCTAAACTAGAAGTTTTTTCAAATTAAATATGAACCCTACCACTCTATCCCCACACGTGTATGATGTATTCTTAATATATAATGTATTTGTATATGAGAACATCCCTACAAGACAGTCGTGATTACATGGAACTAGTCTTTGGCTGAGCCATGTAAAGCACAAACAGTGCTATTATAATAATATTTGAATAATAATATTACTTTCCATTAGTACGGAGCAGAGTAGAGTACAGAGTAGTACGGTAGCAATCATGAGTAATGAAGAGGAAAAGAGAAAACTGGGTCAACTACCTTTCTATTTCAGAAGGATATGGAGGCTCTTGTGTAGAGCTTCAACGAGTTATCGATCAGAAGCACACACTATAGAACCAGATTTAAAATGCAGCCCAGAAGAATACACAAATCACAACTATTCTGTGATCATGAGTGAGGACGTGCACGTTATATTATGATCATTATACAACTAAAGACTTCAACGGATTGTGCAATAAAGATGAGCTTACTTTTCACCAAATAACTGGGTTTATACTATAATGCTGTCGTTTTTTGAGCCTCATAACCGCATAAACAAGAAGACAAGACAAAGCAGTAAACACCACGGACATGATATTGCTACACTCACAGCAAGTTTTTGCAAACCCGCAGATAAATATTTTCCAATAAAGCATAAATACGTCACGTTAATTGGAACTGAATTTTGCATTTACTGAGAGTTTACTGTTGGGCTGCAAAAGATGCATTCATCATGTATTTAGAAATAAACTTGATTATTTCCTGACCCAGAGTTTCCCCATTATCAGTTTACTTAAGTGAATCACTGCAGTATTGGATGAATTATTGCTAAATCCAATTTCCCACCAGATATTAGATTATTTATATGCTGTAGTGCTCAGTGTGCAGAAAAATAATGTGTTAAACTGAAACTATGGAGTACAGACATAAGCCAAGTGGACAGAACAGTTCATATTAACATGGATACTACTTTTAGCTGAATTCAGACCAGGTTTAGGGATCATGTAAGTGGCCATTGGGATAGAACCAAGTTCCAATGGCATGTATTAAAAAATCACATTAAATAATAGAAATTGTTACTATAAACATTTTTCTGCTAACCTGTGAATAGATAAGTAGCTTTTTTTTTTTGAAGGATTCTGATAGATATGGCAACAGGTTGATCCTAGAGTTTCAGTCACGTGATTTATCTGTTGCGGTCACCATATTGGGGAACGCATTTCTGGATTCACGTCACAACTTGAACGTGACTAGAGGTGAAAGATGGTGAAAGATATATATGTATGTATACACCGATCAGTCATAACTTTAAAACCACGGACAGGTGAAGTGAATAGCATGGATTATGCTATTCGTTACAGTGGCACCTGTCCAGGAGTGGGATACATTAGGCAGCAAGTGAACAGTCAGTTCTCGACGTTGATGTGTTGGAAGCAGGAAAAATGGGAAAGAGTAAGGATCTGAGCGACTTTGACTAGGGCCAAACTGTGATGGCTAGACGACTGGGTCAGGGCATCTCCAAAACAGCAGGTCTTGTGGGGTGTTCCCGGCGTGCAGTGGTTAGTACCTACCAAAAGTGGTCCAAGGAAGGACAACCGGTGAACCAGAGACAGTGTCATGGGCGTCCAAGCCTCACTGATGCGCGTGGGGAGCGAAGGCTAGCCCGTCTGGTCCGATCCCACAGAAGAGCTACTGTAGCACAAATGTTGCTGAAAAAGTTAATGTTGGCTGTGAAAGAAAGGTGTCAGACCACACAGTGCATCGCGGCTTACTGCATATGCTGCTGAGCAGCTGCAGACTGGTCAGAGTGCCCACGCTGACACCTATCCACTGCCGAAAGCTCCTACATGAATCACGTTTTCTTTTACATTTTGTGGACGGCCAGGTGCGTGTGTGTCGCTTACCTGGGGAAGAGATGCACTGTGGGAAGAAGGCAAGCCGGCGGAGGCAGTGTGATGCTCTGGGCAATGTTCTGCTGGGAAACCTTGGGTCCTGGCATTCATGTAGATATTATTTTGACAAGTCTTGTGGACTCAAGGCCTCAACGGATCAGAGCTGTTTTGGCACCACAAGGGGGACCTACACAATATTAAGCAGGTGGTTTTAATGTTATGGGTGATCGAGGTGTGTGTGTGTGTGTGTGTATACCTCACACAGATCCCCTGTCCTGATTCTGGAGTGGGTAAAGGATCCCAGCATGCTTTATCAGGAGAAAAAAAAACTCTTAAGGTAAGTCAATATCAGACAATGAACTTTTGCTAATGTTAGCAATAGCTGCTGCAAAGATAAACTTCCCAGTTATACCATAACGTAGCTAGCTAACTAACATAGCTACAAAGTGGCTCAGGGAGAATTCACTGCGCTGTTGAAGATGTATGTAGTGAAGTGTATCAAAGCAGCTGATTATCAGTAAAAATAAAAATGAAATCTTTTTGATGAAGCACAAGCACAATGATTTAGTCAGCCGTCAAAATGGCTGGCAGTATCATGGTAAGTGATGGACTGGAATCCCATCCAGGGTGTATATTCCCATCTCGCCCCCAAAGCCCCGGATCCATGACATCCCTTTCCAGGAAAAAAGCAATTACTCAAGATGAACGAACGAATGAAATTCATGGTAAGGAAATAGTCCAGGAAGTAGAGGGAGAGAGGGTGCCAAAATTAATTCAGCGGCTAATTTCAGTGGGATATTCCAGTTGATCCTTCAATCAAACAAACACTTGTTTGTTTGAAAACTTTATGGCAGTATACTTCTCTGCCAACACGCAGGAGGCCAAATCCAGGCGATAGCGAGGGCGTAGGCTGCAGGCTTTCACTCCTCACACTGGTACTCGTGTGGGATGAGGAAGAAAACCTCAGTGCTCTTTTGGAGCACTTGCTCTCAGAGAGAAGATTGATTTACCAATTTATTCAGCCGTGATGAAACCAAAAGCAGAAAGGTGAATTATGTGTAAGTGGAGGAATGATAGATGTATTTGTTAGAATGTCAGGCGAGTAAAACCTCCAGTGTGCTACCCAGTCCCATGTTTTTTGATGCCTGGTGGTAGCTAACATGATGGTGGTAGCTGACATGATGGTGGTAGCTGACATGATGCATGTTCAAGCTAGTTAGCTATTTAAGTGTGTTAATGCAGATTAAGGAAACAATCTCCCAGGAGAGGAAGACTTCGCACCTACTTCTGCTTCTCTTATCCTCGTGATGTAGCACATCATGTTTGCGACCTCGACACAAAGTCAGAAAGCCATCGGTGAAGGTTTTGACTATGAGCTTCTTAGCATCACACGTGAGATATTCAAACATAAATACGAGAACACGCGTTCTGATATTTCACCAAGCGTCTGTTGACTTTGTGCCGCTCGTCTCAAAATACCTGCGTGGTTCTGATTCTGAAAACATCGCATGTCGTCCGTAAATGCAAATTAATCCACCTGGTACTTTCTAAAACGTTCTACCACCAGCCAGACCGTGACTCTGACGATGTGTGTGGTGCAGCAGGCGGTGGATTTGGAATGAGGAGTTTGCACTGTAGTTACCAGGAAGCAGATCACATACCAAATGTATATGTAGTTTTTTTTTTTTTTGTATGTCAACCTCCTTGCCCTATGAAAAAAAAAAAAACCAAATAGCTTGATGGCTGCCCCTGAAATGGCTCCATGGAGAAGAAGCATGACAGGAAGTGCATCAGGATCATCAGCAATGCATTTTCTGATGGACGTCTAAGCGAACTTGGCTTTATTCTTTAATGACCGGTTGTCAGTCTGACATGAGTTGGATGGAAAGCATGACTCCTCTACTGCGAGCTTGGGTTTCCTTCTGACCGTGTCGCGTTCTCATATTACACCAAGCGTCTGTGCTGCGTGAACTACGACAACTCAATTTGTGCTGAATTTAATCTCGCCAGCAAAACCCGAGAGCGGTGCTATACAAACAGCATATGTCATGTTTATATAATTGTCTCTCTCTCTCTCTCTCTCTCTCTCCTTCTTCCCTTCTCTAAATCTTTCTCCCTCCATCACTTAGTCAACCTCCGTCACTTTCTCACCTCCCAACCACTCTCTCTCCCCCTCCCTCTCTCCATCTCTCTCTCTCTCTCCCTCCCTCTCTCTCAGTCTGATGTAGCCCAGTCCCTCCCCTCGCTGTCCTCCATCTCCCTCTTCTCCTCTCCAGTCCGTTTCTCTTCAGTTCCTTCCGCTTGCTCTCACTGAATGCACCGGCCGTCTCCTCTTCTTCCTCTTCTTCTTCTTCTTCCTCCTCTCTGCTCTTCTCTCTCGGATATTTTCCACGCTGTGTCTGTACATCCGTATCTCCTCCGTATCTCTCGTGTCTCCCATCACCTCGCTGTGTGTTTCTTTTTCTTGAGCATGAGAAGAGTCGCTCTCTCCTCTGCCCTCCATCAGCATGAGCCGAGCACAGGGATCTCTCAGCGCAACTTTCGCACGGACGCATTAAATCGTCGTCCTGGAGCGCCGTTCCTCATCACAGGAGAGAAGCAGATTTAGGTAAGTGCATGCACCTGCACACATACCTGGATAGATGTGTGTGTGTGTGTGTATGTGTGTGTACATGTCCTTTGCATTGGTTGCATTGCAGTTGTGTATTAGTTAGGCTGTAGAGATGATGCACCACCACCAGCAGCCCCTGCAATGTGCCCTTACACTCACTGACCATCAGCAGTTTTTTTTTTTTTCTTCTGTGCTTCAGATTTGCAAAACCACTTTATTTTCACCTCTATAGCTTAAAAGCTTTAGCTAAAGCTAGTTTACATGCATGTTATACTCATAGTGGTGCATGGATTTGTTTTTAGCCAGCACTTGGAATATTTGTGTGTGTGTGTGCGTGCGTGTGTGTGTGTGTGTGTGTGTGCGTGAGTGCGCGCTCCAAACAAGCGATTAAAACTGCAGAGAGAGCGCGAGAGATATGTTTTCCGTCCACGTATCGCGTTTCTCGCGTTCACCTTAATATCAAAACAGCATCCACAAAATAAAATACAGTAACAGCATCGCATGCAAACGCATTTGCTTTTAAACAGGAGACAAAGAAGAAGAAGAAGAAGAAGAAGGAAGAACCGTAAAACTTGCATTAAGTAGCTTTTTGTGCTCGTGCATGTAAAAAAAAATGTTCGTGCCTGAGGTAGGGGACGGGAAGTTGCACGAGATATTTGCATACGGAAAAAAAAGAGAGAGAAAAAAAAAATACAGTAATGCATTAGTGCGAATGCATTAGTATTCTAGTTCACTCAGCATTTCAAGCATGCAGGCTATCGTTTTTTATTATTTTTTTATTATCATCTCTCTCACTCCTTCCTTTCGCGCGCGTTTCTCCTAAAGCAACGCAAACTCGTTTGCATCGACGTTAGTAACACTAGAGCAATTTGCACGTGCGACACGTTAAAACGCACTTCCAGGCTGCACCTGATAGCACGTGCAATACTTCCAGCCGAGCATTCGTGCGTGTAGAGCGTGTGACACACGTATGCACTTGCATGCACAACATGCATAATAGCATAATAGCATATGAGCAAAAAATCCTACATATTGCACAACTCAGCTCTTGCACGTTATAGCGCGTGCATGCGCGTGCCCGACGCTGACCGGCGGGGGGCGCTGTCGCACTTTTCGCCTCCGATGTCACGTTTGACTTTGAAGGCTTAGTAATTGAGTGATTATGATGGATGCATCCCAAAAAATACAAACGGCCGAGTGGATTCTGGTAAGCACCTGCGCCAGAGAGGGACAGGAGGTATTATTATATATGCATGGCCATAAGTGTAAATTATGGACGAATCTCTGAAATGAATGTAAAAGGTTTTCTGTTTGTTGTTATTGATTGCTAACACTGCTGATCTGGCATCTTGAGTCCTGGACGGGTTGAAAAGGTTAATTATTCGTGATGTGGGTCGAAAATGGAGGACAATTCGACATAATTTGTTTTTCACAGCCGACGTTTCAGCTTTACAGTCATGCTGAGTGCTGGGCGAAAATGCCAGCGGTGGCTTTAGGCTAACACCTGCCTCTCTGTGTCGTGAGTCCATACAAACGACCCCAGAAAAAAAAAAAAAGTGAGAGAAAGAGAGTGTGTGTGTGTGTGTGGGGGACAGCTTAATGTTCTCTGGCTAGCCATGCTGCATCTGAGTGATGGATTGACTGCTACCTGCTGTTGCCACAAACCCACATGAAGAAGTGGGTCCATTTGGAGGTAACGACCCGGAGAACACCATCTTCTCCGAGGTTCGTCTCTCGGTTTCGGGCCTCGTCCTGAATATCAACAAGCAGCCTGCTTTGGCAGCGCGAATAATAAGCACTGTCTTGCGTTGGCAGGAGGCAGCGGGGTTGTGAAAGGGATTGTGGCTGCAGCTGGAGGACTTGGCGTTCTGTGGAAATGGCTCCTTCGTGTGTCCTGTGTGGATCGCCTGTTTGCGCCGGGGTTTATGGTGGAGTTTTTTGGGTTTTTTTTTTTTCTTTATAAACGTGCATGGCAGATTAATGAGTACGGCTGTTGTGATTGTCGGCGTTCCAGCTGATCTGTTCCAACGAGCTCCTAAATGGAAGGTGATTGGTGAGCATCGTTAGGGGGCTTGGCGCAGAGCTTAAGGCGTTCATGTGATGTAATGATAAATGAGGGAGGGACGTAGGGGTTCCAAGGGTGGGAGGAGATTCGTCGGTCAGTCATGAAGCTTGCATGCGATACAAGAACATCACACTTTATAGATCACGAGTCCACTTACTTCACGTCCCTATTCCTGTTCATTATAAGAACCACTTTTTCACTTTTACCGGTTTGGCAGAACTGCGTGCTTCCTTCATGACGACGGCGATCCCAAAATTTCCCATGAATTAAAAAAAAAAAAAAAGAACTGCTACTCCAGGTGAGTATCCTGATCCATAAATGTAAATATTGCCCCATTCCCAGTTTCATCCTTTAATGCCTTTGAGCTCCTTTTATACATTTCTACATATCTTTGTCCAAAAATCCCTCTTCTCCTGCCTAGAGTCACATATATTTCGTGTTCTTTTGATCATCCCAAGACCTCAACCAGATAATCTTACACATCCCCGGTCTGCAATCTCATAACTCTGCTTAGCATGTCAAAAAACTCAAGCCTTGGGATTTATTCAATACTCCAGGAAGCCCGGGAGGTAACACAGAAGTGAGCCGAATGCTATTTTTACTTAGTGTCCCATCCTCTCTCCGATTCTGAAGCCTGCAATTTGAGATTCGCACAAGTCAGCAGGAAAAAAAAAAAGAGGAAAAAAAAAAAGTCTTCCTGCTGAATGGAGAAGCCGGGATGGATGTCGCAGTATCAAATGGTAAATGAATCATCCTGAACGCTTGCAAAATTAATTAAGACAACTGAATCAATCCTTCATGAGCTAAACATGATGCATCCTTCCTCCGGGAGGTTTTTGCCGGGGTGAAAACACCGAAATGACGAAGGCAGCTGAGGAGCAGGAAATTATTAGTGAAAAGACGCTAAAAGCTTGCGCGGGGCTTAAGAGCGGATCATTGCTGAGGGATTTATGTTGTGGTTAAGGCACTTAGGCACTTAATGGGATGTGGTGATGAGGTACTGCGTTTTATGAATTGACCCAATACATACGTAGACACATACGGTACGTCTTTCAATATTTCTTTCCGATGCACTATGGTAACTGAGAATAAATAGCGCTTCTTTAAATGCTTCTTTGCTGAGACCTGTCAGAACATTTTCACTTCAGGACTTTATTACCTTCCAATCTGCACGCTAAGAACAATACAGAATGGATGAGAGAGGTGATATATCTGGACAAAAACAATTACTGAAGTAATAAACAAGTACAATTTGGAGGCAGCCATCATAGCCCAGATCATACCGCAGTTCGAGTGGCCTCGGGAAATGGAAGGCAATTAAAAAATAATAATGAAAAGCAGCCATTAAGTCTTAGAGGCTGCGCTGTTTATTATTTTTAATCTTTGCTCTTTTCTCAGTTCTTGGATAGTGGGGGGGGGGGGGGGGGGGGGGGGGGGGGGGGGGGGGGGGGGGGGGGGGGGGGGGGGGGGGGGGGGGGGGGG
>CM075029.1:1625416-1642916 GCA_037576675.1 Pangasius sanitwongsei
TTCCCAATTTTCTTTTTTTTGTGGGGGTTTTTTTTTTTTTTTTTTTTTTATTTTTTCATTTTTTTGTTTTATTGCCCCCCCCCCCCCCCCCCCCCATGTTTGAATTCCTTCCAGAGAGTCAGAAGCTTGGAGGCTTTTCTAGTCTGGTGAAATTCGCTTTGGCAATACACAAATACTGCAATGCAAATTAACCAAAACTTTGTTTGAGAAACGCTTCTGAGAATAATATTATATTAAGTACATTTTGTATGAGGCAATAAAATATTCATATTTATGGTGATGATTCCTGATTAGAAGATTTGGCTGCACTGTAGTCTTCTTCTTTGATATTACATAATTCTGCCGAAACCAGGTGAGTAAGTCAGAGCTGATGGATTTGTCCTATTGTGTTTTTTACTTTCTTTTTTTTTATTTTTCGCTTCGTTACTATCTTTTGTTTCCAGCACAAAGCAGAAATGATAATCAGATCCACGAGACACCATTATCAAAACTTGTCGATGTCACGTATTCCGATTTTGGCAACTTCGTGGTATACGAGCATCACGATGAAAGCATCAAAATGAAATGCTACACAAACGTAACTTGTACCGCTTGCAGACTGACATTTCTCAACCAAGATTTGCTAATCTGACTTCCCGCAGATCAGCAGTCCTTATTTCAGATGTTTTCCCCGCCTTCATCTCTGCACCTGATCCGACGTTGACCTTCAAGCTTAGGGAGATAAGGCTACAGAGGCAGAGCTCACAAAGCTCACTGAGGGCGCTCCACTGACACCCAATCAGACGAGCAACTTTGTGTAAGTGGGGGAAAAAAAAAAAGCCGTGAGCGAAAATAGTTTTGATTACAATGCAGTTGGCACTGGCGAACGCAGGTCTACAGAGACGGGGACGGAGACGGAGACGTGTGTTACCGAATACTTGGCCACCGTTCTGTCTGATATCCATAAATTATTAACCGCTGTGGTCATTTGCAGTGATTAACCTCAATAATTCATCTAGTTGTGTAATTGAAAGGCCCGAATGAAAGGCTTCCAGGGGATCACGGACCCCTGCCTGCTCTTTTTTTAAAACTCTGTTGACAAATTGGGGGAACCAGTCCCTGTGATCGATGGTACAATGGCCCACCAGCTGGTCCTCCGTCGTAGTTTTTCCCGACGAGGGTGCTAGGATTATTAATAAACAAAGGCAACCTGTAGGTGTGGGAAGGAGGGAGGGGGGGGGTTCCTGCCAGCTGGCTCAGTCACTTTCCAACCTCACACCCACTCCTCCGCGAGAGAACCATCCAGCACCTGCCAGCCGGCTGACAAATGAAAGCCTGCGTTCACAAATTCCACACGTGTCCTTGTGCCGGACTGAATTTCCCCGTTACATTTGAGACAAAGTCATTCGTCAGTTTTTTTTTTTTTTTTTAAATTTTAATTCAGCTGCCTTTTTTCTTCCATCTATTCCCCAGAATGAAAAGAGAGATAAAAGGCAAATGACTGGTGATCTCATCCCCCCTTGATAAGTACTACTGAGGATGCTTGAGCCAGAAGGCCTAGCTCAAGTGTGCCACAAATGTAGGCTGAAAGGAGGGCTTATGTACCTTGTTCCTCCTCCTTGATGTTCAAAGCTGTCCAGCCATGGCTCTATTGATCAGCCAGAACCATAAAACAGACGAGAAGTCATGCTCTTTTAGCTCCTGGTAATGTTCATGCTTCACTTTTTTTCCAGATCAGACAAACAAATTCAGCTTTGATAATTGGCTTAATCCAGGCAGGTTGGTGCATGAATATTAAACGACTCGTTATGATCAGGGTCGAGATTCATCGTCTTATTAGAAGTCCTCGTTGGGAGAGCTCTCGGTAGTGTTATTTTTCTGACAGCAGGGTTGGAGGTGGTGGGCCGGATGGAGAAGGCTTAATGTAGTGGAGGGAACAAGCGTGACTCAGCATAATGCCGCAGCCTCAAGGAGCCTCTCCACAGAAACAACCAGCAGCACTCAAGATCTCACCCCTCCTCACTTCTCCTCCTGCATCCCCCAGTGATGGGCAGATCCTGGATCAGATTTACACTTCTGCTTTGTGTGACGTTAGAGTAACCTTGGGAAGATCATGGAGCACAAAAATGTTGAGGATGCTTTTCCTCCCCAAAGAAGATGCTCCTTCCTAATCATATGTGGTACCTGATCAATTCTGGACAGTCAAAAAAAAAAAAAAAATCCTCCATGCTTTGCACTTGGAGAGCCACTTTGTATTACTACATACATATATATATATATATATATATATATATATACCCATTCGATTGACCTCAAAGTCAAGGGCTAGTTAATATTTCCGCTCCAAAAGAATAAGCCTTTGATCTCGGCCCATTGTGCTCAGCTTCAGTGACTTTTTAGCACAGCATATCAAGAGGCTTCAAAGCGGAGAGGACAGAGGCTTCAGAAAAGTCCCATAGCGAGTCCTGCATTTCAAACCGCAACACAGGTCGGAGTAGAGGAGAAAAAGAAAGCGGGAGAGAGAGTTAAAAGCAAACCCACTGAGAGAGAGAGAGAGAGAGAGAGTGACGTCGAGCCCAGTTGAGGTTTTGCCGTAGCAGTGTGCTCGATTTACCCATAATTACCCAATGCTATTTCCTGTGTCTCGGCCCCTGCCTTTGAAAAAGAGACCAGCCATTCTTTAATCTTGTCACTTCCCCTGACTATGGAGCAGGAGGTTGGGAAGTACCTATTAGAGAAAAGAAATTGCAGAGGGCCCTCCTTTTGCCCCTTTCCGGATGGCTTGAGGGATGGAGGAAACAGAAAATGGAGGGCGGCAGCACGAGGAGGGAGGGAGGGAGGGAGGGAGGAAGAAAAGAAGAAGGGTGGCATGGTGAGCTAAAAGCGTAGAGAGCCTTTGAAAGTGCAGAACGCTGCTGAGAGTCTCAGTACGAGTTAGTCTTGGGTTTCAAGCCAGGGAATACCGCTGAGCTGTCATCACCAAGCCAGGAAGTGATGAAGGAGGGTTTCTGTTTTGCGAGCCATTTTATGATTATTATTATTTTTTTTTTTTTTTTACACAGCACTAAGCTCAAGCCCTCGGGAAGTCTGACACACCAATGCACTATTATATCAGGATTAGCTGTGATTGATTATTTATGGGATATTACGAAATGAGAGATAGACACGCTCACTTAGCGTTTTATAAAACGTTACCGGAGCCAACGATGATGCACAGAGTCTTTTTGTTCTCTTTACAAGCCGGATAGAAGCTAGTGTCCGTGAGCCAAGTGCCATTTTATAGGCTGTGGTTTAGATGTGCTACTTTTAGCAGCAGAACTGTTACGTCCAGTGTCCTGTGAAATACAAGTACGAAGTATTGCCAGTTATATGGAACCAGTTTTAGCTTGGTAACAGATTGCACTGCCGCAGTTAGACTCTTTGAATGAGTCTAGATTAGCAGTTCTGTTTGATTTTCCATTTTTCGATAGTCATATCAGAGCTCTTGCTATCGGGCAATACCAGATAGAGCAACTTTCTGCAAGCCTCTGTTGCTAGGTTATGTGAAACACCAGTGGTGTGATGGTGCCAGGCTTTAGGACAAGGGCCCCACACACACACACACATGTTTACACCTACTGGCAATTTAGGTAGTGTGTTAGCCCTTGTGTTAGCTCAGGATAAATCACCACACAAACCTGGCCGCTCAACATGCAGGACCAACACGGGCTCCTCTAGTATAGAGCATTATGTTAAAATTCTGATAAGCATTTTGCTATTCATCTTCACTCTGGCATGTCCCATAAGTCTGCTGCTCGAAGGCAGTGCATTTATTAAGCCAAGAAATAACACAACAACATCACACACTCAGCAAGGAGTCTCCAACTAAAATAGCGCCAGTTCCTCAGTGACGAGCTCGCTTGTGCTGATGGAGGGCTCGACTCCCTGGCTCAGCTATCCGAGCTGATTTAATGGAGCCGTGTTCAAATAAATCGTTACCTTCCGGAACGCTCTTATGCATTTTTCAGAGGTAATCTGTTGTTTCCTCCGTCGACTCTGTTTAGACTGAAACGCACATCCACAAACAAATCAACTCAATCGCTCATGAAAATTGAGCGGGGGACTTAAAACCTCCATGTTTGAAACATTAATACTGAGCAACATTTTTTTCTTTTGTTTCATCAAACATCCTGGAAGCTCCAGCAGCCCAGAAACGATGCGCTGATTGTCTAAAACTCCCCGTGCTGCGTTTTCGCACAGTGCCGTTTCTGATTCAGATTCTGATGACGAGCTGCATATGAACGGCCGGGGCGTAGACCGAAACTTTCCCCCGAGGTGCGATATTGCGAAGCGGAGCACGTGCCCAACATGTCAATGATGCAACATGGAGGAAATGTGTACCGGTGCCATGTTTGACAAGGAAGAAGTGCTGTTTCAGCTAAGCCATGGACACAAACACACACCTCCTGCTGCAAGTAGATCATCAAATATCCCATCAGCGATGTCGAGCTGCACTGTTAATGAGTCAAGGCCACAGCAAGAAGCCAAGATCTTTCAAACAGAGCGTTTTTTTATTTTTATTTACTGTCTTAGTGACGAGGGCTACGAGATCGATTACTACATGAAGAACAATTCTAACACGACACAGATGTTCAGGCATGTCAAGAAACCTACCTTATAATGAATGAATGAATAAACAAACAAATAAATAAATAAATGTTATTCCATAATTCCGTGCACTGGCATTCTTCACTCATATAAACACTGTAGATAATATTATTTTATAATATTATTGAATATTTACCACAAATAATTTAATCGTAATTAAGACCACTATTAATGTGCACTAGCTTTCAACACAGAATCTATCTATCTATCTATCTATCTATCTATCTATCTATCTATCTATGCATGCCAGGCAGCACACTCTATATTTCATTTATTTATTTATTTATTTATTAATTATTTATTTGTTTATTGTATTAATATTACAATAATATCATTAAATATATGCTAAATTACATATTTTTTTTAGCAAATGCATCTAACTAAGGTAGACAAAATTATTAATATAGTTATTTTATAGATGTATTTTGGGGGGAAATAGCATTCTGTGTATGACAATTGAATATTAAGTGACAGTTTTATGGATAAAATATTATTTTTCAAATGTCCGATTTACAAACGAATGGTTAACGTGTTATTTCGGTTTGGTCCACGAAAACATTTACACACAGCTTAAGTACAAGATTCTTAAACGAGGCCCAAGAATTTTGTTTCCAGATTATGGATGTGCATGAACGAAAGAAAAACAGACAAAAACTGTTCACCGTATTATTGTTCATGGAGATTCCAGCATGTTTAAAGTGATCAATCACAACAAGCAACTGAGACAACGAGCCAAGAGTCCCCGCATCCTTCCGTTACGCCACTGCTCATTTGCATAATGTTATGATGTTTCTGTGTCACCTGGCCCCACCCACTTTTCTTCACTAACAGCACTTCTCTGCAATTTACAATTAACATGCCATTGTAGACTCACGTAAACATAAACATATAGGAAGCACAGCCTCCTTTCCGTCCTTCGCTCCTCGTCCCGCTCCGCACAAACACACTCGTTGTGTGTGGGATTATTAAGTTACGGCATTTGATTTCCTTCTGTAACAAAACTAATTTAGTCAATTCCTCTGGATTACGTCCCAGGCGGCTCAGAGGGCAGACACGGACCTCTCATTAAAATAACTCTCTGATTGCTGGGATGAGGAGGAAAAAATGGCAGGTCGTGTTGCAGGATCGTTTGCTTTCGCTAAAGGTTTATGACTCGGCGCTGATCTCGCTGAGGCTCGGCTTGCGAATCTGCCTCGTGAATAATTTAGCGACTTTTTTTTTTTTTTTTGCTGAACACTGACTACAGGAGACTTCTCGTGTCTTGTTAGGTGATTGGCTGATTCTATCATAGCACATCAACAGCTATAATAAAGATTTTCTTTCCATGTCCAACATTTCAGAGGCGTTATGTAACGCGAGGCTGAGCACACTGTGTAATGTTTCACATATTGATTGATTTGGGACAGCCACAGCTTTCATGGTCTTACTTTAGCATTAGAATGAAACAGATTTAACGGAAAAGTCCACGTTAAATATGTTCATACTGAAATATCTGTGATGTGTTTAGCGATTCTGAGGCTAATTTGTTGGTTGGTGCTGTTTTTTTGTTATTTCCTCGAGAAATTAGCGGTTATGTGTTGCGCTGATGTCACAGGAGGACATTGTTATTGCTAGCGCAGTTACAATGGTCTTTAATAGGAGAAGAAATTCAACAAAAACCTCAAAGTTAAGTCCAGTTTCACTGTTAGCTTCTAAAAACAAAAGAGCAAGAACTATTTTTCTCATCCACCATTTTTACCAGATGTAGTGGAGAAGTTGGTGCAAATATTTGACTCAGAGTCCCAGAATGCAATGCAACTATACAACACAGTGACCCTGTGGCTAGTTAGTGATCTATGAGGTAACGGCCATGATGGCGTTGACGGCGGTTTTAGCATGAAATGTAACACTTTGGAAGTTAAGCTGTTTGAGCAGAGTGTACAGATGAGGAGGTGAGAGAGTTTGACAGACTAAAGGACTAAAGTGCCGCCGCATCGCTCTCTTAAGGTAGGGATGAAGTGAAGGCTAAATCCCACTGCACTGCTATCAAAAGGTGGTTGCACAACACTGTGGGTAAATTAGAATGAAAATAGTTAATGAAAATGTTCATAATGCTCCATGAAAGAAGTTTAAACTGAAAACTCAGAACTTCATTACAGAATAAAGCTTGGATGCCATTGAAGATCACGAGTTAAAGCACAGGCAAGTCACGGATGGTGGATCTTTCCTTTAACAGTGAACTGTTTGTTCTGTTAAAGATTTGCTTTGAGTAAATCATTAGATATTCACTCAGTCACCGGTGGTTTAAGGATACGGTATTAACACACAGCCGAGAGGTCTCATGGCACTTTACTTCCTCGGCTGGCACAGAGGTCACAGCAGTGTAGACTTTAAATATTTCTAACGTGAAATATCTGCAGAAAGATAAGCCAAATAAAGAACTCACATGTAACCCACTGCATATGGTATTCTTATTTATGTTAATTATGGTATTCATTTATTATAGCTATTTTTGCTCATCCTCATGGGCGCCAATATTTTGGAATCAGCCGTATGTAGTATACAAGCAATATAGCATTGTCGCTGGACTTCACCTCACATTTAGGCGCTAAATTAAATACAGACAGGTGAACAAACAAACAAACAAATAAATGAATGAATAAAACAAGTGATAGCTGGATATATAGATCAACATATATATATATATATATATATATATATAGATAGATAGATAGATAGATAGATAAAATGGAAGATAGATAGATAGATAAAAATATAAATAAATAAACATTACTTTATTAATAACGCCTGTCACTTTGTAACATGCGGACACGTGGCATGCTAGCTACTCACGCTAACACTGTTTCCTTGTGTAAGGTGAAAAGAGTTATCGGGTGTAGGACGTGTTTGTAGCAGACAGGAAGTGTTTCGAGAGGGAAATTAAAATCCGAGGGGTTTCCCGTTCATCTCTTCATGTTAGCGCTGAGCTACACGAGTACATCCTGCTGTTTCGCTTTTGTAGCAGTCAGCCTCCAACACACAGCAACTAGCGTTTGAACTCTTGGATTTCACACCTTCGCAATCTTCCTGATCCAAAGTTGCACGACGGGGGTTCTTTTGTTTCCGTCTCTGCAGCTGTGCGAAGCGTACAAATATTTCCTCTCAGGTTTAATTCCTGAATTAGCTAAAAGCACCACTCTCTTCTTAATACGCGTGTTTTAACGAAGCCTCCTTTTGACCTGAAGCGAGTCTTTGCATGTCTTTGTGCTCTTTAAGCATGTAGCATGTTTATGTAGCACAAACTGCATTGACAGGTTAACGGTTAACAAGTTAAAGTGTAATAAATGTGTGTGTGTGCGTGTGTGTGTGTGTGTGCGCGCGCACAATCAAAAGCATCAATGCAACATTATGCAATCTTTGGCTTATGCCTGAAGCGAGACATCGCTAAAAATAGAGACTTTTTTTTTTGCTGAAGTGGCTGAAAATAAAAATAGTTCTGGGTTTTTCTCCACTTTTTGTTCCTACAGCGATGCAGCTAATTATCCTAATCAACAATGTGAACTTAGTTCCAGCACTAATTTATCATTATTATCATTATATATCAGCTGTTCAACAAATGTTCATGAAGTCCTCCAAACATCTGCAATTCCATTCAAATAATAATTATCTTATCACCTTATCCAGAGATCACTCCATAGCCAATCAGATGGTTTTATTTGCTGTATCGAGGGTATAATCGCTTCGATTCCAGTGTGATGAAATCTTTCTAGTGATGTTGTAAGCCATGAGAGTCAAAGTAAGCTAGCTACCATTAGCTAAATTATCCTATTGCGTAAATAGTAAGGAATCAAACACTCCATGTGGTGCTGTTATAGGAAACTAATCAATGTCAGGGTGTTGTGATGAAGCGGTTACTGTTACCACCCTGAAGTTGATTATTTGTCTATAATAGAATGACATAGAGTGTTTTATTCCTCATATACCACATCAATTTTTAAATTTTATTAAGCAAAGGATGGCACGTGTTGTTTTTTAAAATTTATAATTACATTTAATGTTGTGGAACATCCAGGAAACAAGTTAGTTCCTGTTTTCACTTACGTTATAGCAGCTATAAGCAGTCGTTCCCTCACCAGCCTCTCTTTCTTTCTCTTTCTTGAAGGTAATAAGACAAAAAAAAAAACAAAAAACGCAGCTGTTTATGTTACTGGGAAGCCGCAAAAAGCGTAAAATCTGTCCTGAAGATGTCGGGAAATATGAATTTAACACTGGACACTGAAGACTCCTTCCATAAATGTTAAATAAACTTAAATAAACGTCTCCTTACAGAAATCTTCACCATATCCACAAGTAGTCATATTGCATGGGAAAGAGAGTCGAATCTCGTTAAACCATCGGCTTGTTTAAACGCATCCTCGATAGATCAGATCGTCGATCATATACTGAGATTCAAATCAGAAGGAAAGATAAGTCGTCATCCCTCAACATTCCTATTTCACACTGACCTTGTGAAAGTGGCGAGCTCCCCCCCCCCCCCCCCCCGTGATTTTGGCACCGCTCTGCTTATATCTGCTCAAAAGCAAAGCCAAACTGTCTCAGGAATTATTTTTGTCCCTGACGGAGGTGGAGATGATTATCATTGCCAGGGGAGTCGTGGACACCGGCGTAATCACCACATTGAAACCCGTCCAGTTCTCTGAAGCGTCCAGAGGAAAGACAGAGATGGAAGTTCGGCGGGACAGCCGGCGTTACAAACAGAATATGGCCCGGTGTGAGGATAGAAATCAGTAGTGCGGATTGCGCAATCCGCTGTCTGGGTTGATGCAATATCACATGGGACTACGAGAAAGAGAATGAGAAAGAAATAACACGCTCTGATTTCATCACAAAGTCGTAGGATTCAGAATCGCAGCAGTTTTTTTTTTTATTCTTCATGGCGGATTCACATCATTGATTCACAAGGACTTGTGGAGCCATCGGTAACGCATCAGTCTGAATGAGAAGAGGGTCAGGAGTTCAGTTCGATTGCAAGTCAGGCTGTAAAGTTTATCCTAAAACATACATCATCAAGAGTCAGAATTTCATGTAAGGAGCACCATAACTTTTCATCATCACAATCCAATCAGAAACATGATCGGACAAACAAGAAATAGTACATGCCCATGTTCGAGACGGGGTTAGCATCCGTCTTTTTCAGCGTACAGCTTGCTAGCATTAAGCAAGCTCTTTCTCTCGTCATTTTAACAAAAAATCCAAATAGACTGTGTGTTACAAAAGTGATGACTCGAATGATCTCGCTCTTGTGTTTGTATTTTACGTGCTTATTCTGCAACGGCATTCACTAGCGAACCATAGCGACGAAAGATAACGTAGTGGTGACGAAGTTAATCTGCATTTGAAAGGCAGAAAGTCATAACGTTACATTAGCTGTGAAAATGTGCCAATAATCTTGATTTGTGTTTTGTGTGTTTTAATATTGATTTGTTATCGTTTTGTAGTTTATCTTCTGATTGCGTACGTTTAAACTTAAAGAAGGCATTACATTCCTCACAAAACAGAAAGAAAAAAGCCAGGACTATGCCCTTTTTACTTTAAACAGAATTAGCGAGTGGATTTGTTTGTGGTAGATGTCGCACTACTAGCGGGCAGGTGCATGGCTTTAGTTATAACTTAAGGCTACGTTAAATCTATGCTACACAAAGCCGATTGAGGAGACGTTTAGCGCTAAACTGGAGGCTATAGGCTTCTTATTTTTTTGGGAGGTTCACCGATATGTGATGCGACGTCTAACTTTACTTCACACAAATTCTCAAATTCTCTTGATTTTCTGCCTCCAAAGCTACAGCAAAGACAAGCAACCTCCTCATTACCACTTACAACAATTTCGTTTGCATTACTGACAATAATAAATCTAATCTATAGGCATTAGTTAGCTGATGCTAGCTGGGAAATTAGAGTGTTGTTATGGTTACGGTGCGCACAAAAAGCACTCGAATTTTCTTAAAAAAAAGAGACCTCCAATGTGAAAGCAGAACAAGTACATTTGAATTAAAGGTGTGTAAATTGTAATTTTTGGCCAGACGATGTCTTTGAAAGCTGGTGGTCTTTCATGTCAGTGCTAGAATTCAAAGTAGAGCGCTCGACTTATTTTTGCCCTACATGCACCCAGACATTTGCGTTAGCAAATCCGATGATGTAAAGCGTCCAGATCAAATGAAAACATCCCTGCGATCTCTGCACATTTCGTGAGGCAGCAGTAAGTCTGTAAATGTGGGGTGTACAAGTGTGTTGAGTCTTTCGCAACGCTTCGTCTACGAGCAACCGAGAGCGGCGCGAGCTTACATCGCCATCTGCTTCCCCGTCCCTGCGGATCTCTCAGATTTATGGAACCCCGCCGTTTCCCATCATCTCCTGCTCCATCATGCAAAATCACACGTCAATATGGATCGTCTCGTCCAAGTCCTCCATTCGAGATTCTGAATTTTCTGTTTGGAAGGACTCGCCCGCGACCTCGGAGACAGGAAGTGGTGGATAAACAGAACGGCGGGGAGGAAATGAGGTCAGCGCTGCCTTTCGGGAGAGGAGAGAAACCTGGGCTGATAATGAAGCAGCAGCAGCCGTGGGATGGAAACTCCGCTCCTCGGGGTGCTGCAGGTCCTGTCTCCCGAGACGCATGCATCTGTTCCGCATCCTCCGTCAGCATCACCTGTGCGTGTGCGTGTGCGTGTGTGTGTGTGTGTGTGTGTCTGTGTGTAAAGAGGCAGCAACACATGCAACTGAAAGCCAAAGGCTCAGTACTAGCAAGAGCAAAATAACATGTGAAAATGCTGAGCAAACATTTTTTTTTAGGTCAGCAATATGATGCATAGCACGGTGCCGAAAACAGTTTGTGTTGAGGATGAAAGCAAGTGGCGTCTTATTCTGCAGTTTTTCAGAAGACCCAAGCATCTAGGGCAAGGACCCCAAACTATGGCCTGCTAGCTAGTTCAATAAAATCTAAAAAACCCACTACTTCTATCATGTCTTCTGCATATTCTTCAACATTGTGAGAGAACGTTCTCCCTCAGAGAAACCTAATCAACGAAGAACAGACTGCAAAAATAATTTACCAAACCATGCGTCCTGGCAAATCTTTAAAACTAGTTCACAGCTTGGCAACGAGTGCTATAAGTCAGCAAACACGCCATTCTGATTGGTCAGAAGATGTTGATTACTTTGCTATTAAGAGCGTGTTTATATCAAAGCTCTCCTTCTGATATGTTATCGTTTCTATAGTAACAGCTCATTCACAGGAACTTGTACAGTTTGTTTAACATTTAGGGAAGTGAGAACAGGAAGTAACAGTTTTGAATGTAAATATAAATGGATAAAAAGTGTAATATGTTGTTCTTGAATAAATAAAAAAAGGATTTTTTTGGATAGTTAAGTGTTATCTTCGTAAAGAGGTTCTTCTTGGAAGCCTTTCTGATATCAGAATACTGTGTTTTAGGGTTCCTTTAATGGGATCTCCAGATGATACACCAAAGAACTTTTAAAGGTTCTAGATTTATGTTTTTTTTAAAGGTATATGATAAAATTCCATACTTTTCCTGTTTCCACTTTCACAAAAGGTTTCAAATAGAGCTCCTTTCAGAAATCTAGAACAGTTAGGCACTTAAGGAACCCTTGAGGAACCTTTGAGGAACCTTTTTTTTTTTTTGCCCTGAGACTTTAGATTACTTTGAAGATAGCTTTTTCTCCCCCCAAAAAAGTTGCTTTGCTTTCCAGTTTTCCCTTTCAAAAAAGAACTGAAAGCAGCCTAAAGACTCCTTAAGGAACCTTTGAGGAACCATTTGCTTTTTATGTAGACCAAGGCTGAAATAAAAACCATGTTCCACATTATCAAAAAATGGACATGCCGGTGTGAAAGACCTCGGAAAAAAAGGTAGTCTGTGCAACAGCATTCGAGGTCACTGCAGAAATGGGCGAGAGGGTTCCTCGGGGAGAGTGGGAGGAATCTGAAGTGGATCGTTTAGTCTGTTTCTGCTGACAAACCGCCTCGCAAAAATAACGAAGCCATTAGCATATCGGTTTTGCAGCACCGGTACTACGGAGAGAGAGACGCGCCAGGTTCAAGAACACGTGTGTCTGTGAGAAAGCGACAGAAAAAAAGAGCCGCGTCAGTCGGCGCTGTCAGTCATTTGTTTGCCTTGATAATTTCACTGGCCTGATGAAAATGAGAGAGAGAGAAAAGCGGAGCGCTTATGACAGCTGTGAGATCGACCATCCATCAAACGCAGGGCGCTTTACCCAAGAGTTCCTCCACTGTTCAAAACAAACCACTCATTTGAATAAGTTTCTATTTAATAAAATGCATCAGGAAAACGAATCAGAATCACACGAGGAACATCAATAAGAAATAACATCCCTTTTACTGCAATTTCTCATTGAAATCAATATTGTACCATATAATCCCATATTACCTCAAGTGCATAAAGATTAGGAGCTCTTTCATCACAATCTCTATGAAACAGTAAACACAATAAGCCATAAAATAAAGTAAAATAAAATCAAATAAAAATATTTGGGCTTAGTGCTCTGAATTCTTCTTCTTCTTCTTCTTCTTCTTCTTACCTTTACAACAAATTAACATGTAAATAAATGAACAATTTATTTTAAAAATGAAATAAAAAGTGGATCAATTGAGCAATGGTTTGTCGTTTATATTAAATAAATAAAATTAAATATTAAATTATATTTTTTACAAAAAATAAAGTAAATAATGGAAATAAAATATTAAGCAATTAATTAATCAACTATTGCTACTACTGCTACTCCTACTACTAATAATAAAGAAAGCAAATTACGAAAAGGATATTTTAAGCAGTATTTAAAAAATATATTAATCAGAGTTGCTTGACGTAGGTTTAGTGAAAGGAAAATCCCAACTTGCGTGTTTTTTGTGCTAAAAGCTGCTTCATGGCTTCACGAGGCCAGTAGGTCGTCCTTCAATTTGTCCATCAATGACATTCAAAACATAAATTAAAATAAAAATAAATAATAATAATTTTAAAAAAAACTCAAAGAGGTTACTTGTTCAAAGTCGACTCTACCATTTAACAATAAACTCTGTGCTGCAATGCTTTTTCAAAACCTGGATCTTTGATCATATATCAGGATGTGTAGTGTATCGTCCAAGAAGGTGAGTCACACCCGCTTAAAAATAAAGAAACAAAACAAAAAACAGAGTGAAATTGATTACGGGTGAATTAGTTTTTGTTTAATTCGATTCTCTGCCAACCTGCTGTGTCTAATTTATGGGAATTATCCACGGGAACACCTTGACCATCCAAGCTGTTGGTCCTGCCTGGTCATTTGGGTCGCATTAATTACTTTTTGGCTTTTTGACAAACCTCGTGGTCTTTAGGGAGGAGCAGGACACAAGATGTGCAAAGCGCTCCAGAGGTCTTTTACTTCTCCATCGATCTCCGTGTGGATGACGATAAATTCACTGCGCAGCTAAATTGAAACAATACGTCAGCCCATTAGCGAATTGGTTTGTTTTGAGGATTGGCCATTGATTGTGAGCTCGGCTGATTGGGTCGAGGTCGGTACGGGGATTTAATTATCCCCACGGCAGAGTAGACTGCTGAGCAATGACTTCAGAAGGTCAGGGAGCAGAAGGGAGCAGCTCGGCCCTAAATAACGCCTCGCAACACAAAAATCCGGCACGAAGTGAGCTAGGATGCTCTCGGGTGCTGGGCCCAGGGGTGATTTTTAAAGTGTCAGGTTTTTGGCAAGCAAAGAGCTTTGAATTTTCAGCTTGCTAGCGATTTTCTTGCTGGCTAACTTGATCCGCTGTTACATTTTAATTCCTGCATTTCTATAAAACACCATTGAGTGAGTTTTATTTTAAACAATTATTAATATTTTGAAGAAATATTCATGTTTAGTATGTTTTCTGCCTATCCAACTCACAGCCCATTTTCACCGACTCCACTCACTGGCATTAATATTCATAAGTGCACCAAAAAAACTTCAATTACAGAGTTGCCAGAGATCGTTTTGTACTTGTTGGCGCCCAAAGTGAATGTAAATCTAGATTATCGAGGTTTATTACCACCAAAGGTTTGATTGACTGAACTGGATACCTTGTAAAGTCTAGTTCGTAAATGTAACGAGTTGTATTTCCATATTGCTGTTAGAGGTTGGCTAGCTATACTAGCTAATTATGTTAGCGCAACATTTGATGGAATAAAAGACCACACTTACTGTACTTGCCCATTAATCATCCAAAATTGTTCGCAAACCGCTTCGTTGTGGTCCAGGTTTAAACAGCTCACTATGGACTACTAGTCCGTGCTAACAAGGGTAAATTTAAAACACTCCTTTTTGCATTTCTCCATTTTTTCTTTTCCATTCATGCGAAAATAGTATTTTTTTATCAACCACCGGACTGAATACACTCTTGAATTCACTCTCTGAAATGGATAAATCTGAAAAATGCTGTTTTAAAGAGCACCTATGAATATTCCAAGATGGCATAACCCACTGTGATGCTGTTTTTTATATTAGATGTATTGATTGTAATTACATACAGTATACAAGCGACGCTGGGGTATGCACGAAAGCCCGTTGTGTTCAAGTTGTCAAAACAAATGCGAAAAATAATGGAAATAACGTAAAGGTTTTTTTTTTCCGTTGTCGTGTTTCCTCGTGGATGTGGAACTTTTGGGAAACAAAAGACTGGAACCCGACGTGGCCTTCTGCTGTTGCAGCCCATCCGTCCGCCTCAAGGTTCACCATGTTGTGCATTCGGAGATGCTCTTCTGCTCACCACGGTTGTAAAGAGTCGTTATTTGAGTTACCAGTCTGACCTCTCTCATCACTGATTCATTTCCGTCCTCAGAACTGCATCTCACTGGATGTTTTTCGTTTTAAACTCTAGAGACTGGTCTGTCTTGAAATCTTGGGAGATCAGCAGTTTCTGAAATCCCACCTGGCACCAACAACCAACACCCGCGCCATATTCAAAGGCACTGAAATCACATTTTTTACACATTCTGATGCTGATATGAACTTTAACTGAAGCCCTTGACCTATCTCTTTATGATTTTCCACATTACGCTGCTGCCACATGATTGGCTGATTGGACAATTGCATGAATGAGCAGGTGTGTAGGTTTTCCTATGATATATACTGTATAGACTGTTAATCCTCTAAAACATGCAGGCTCTTTCTCATTATGAGTTCGAGCACTAGAGAGCTAAGTGTATCATCCCAAATGGCATAATAGTGCACTAAAAAGTCCACTAAGAACAATAATGGGACATGCTGTATGTTCATTTCAGCTATTACAGAGACGTCTTCAACTGTATTGCTTGAGAAACATGAACGTTTTGAATGGTGTGTAAAACAGGTTGAGTTTTTTTTTTTTTTTTTTTTTTAAATTTTATTTCAGTTTTAAAATCAAGAAACCACTTTAGGTAGTTATCCCAGGGTTGCAGCAAATCCTTATATTATAAATACCACCAAAAAAAAAAAAAACAGGGAAAAGTTCATTTTCACAATCCAAAGCATTTAAATAAGATTACTGAGTATATAACGAAGCTTTTCTTTAGACGCTTTTATTGTCGCTGTCCTATTTCCTATCTCTCTGTTCACACAGACGGACGCGCTCTCAAAGCTCACACCGCCGAGACGCGCTTTTCATTTCCGCCTCTTGTTGGGGAGCAGATTAGGACTTGGACACGCACTTGATTTGTCAAACGCGTAAGAACTGGAGCACCAATATTCTATACTACTGATGGATGTTCTGTGTTTGAAATATAAAGGCCAAATATGAGTTAAAACATAACATTTCTAATGTAATCTGCTCAGAGTATAGAAAAAAAAAAAAACTGTATGTAGTGACCAGATCCTTCTGGACAATATTTCATATATAATATACATTTTGACATGCGCTTCACCCAACAATCGATCACGATGGTAAATAAACATTCATGCATAGATTTATTACTTGCTCAATCTTTCACACTTGTGAAATACCACATCCAGCTAAGTCCAGTACTAAACGAAAATTAGCATTATCTTCATTTAAAAAGTTGCTGATTGACGCTGATTGGACATGGTGGTATTTTTTGCTAATTTTTGGTAATATTTGTGGTGCTCATTTGTGGGCGGGAACTTGTGTTCACAGAGCCTGGATTGGTGGAGCTCATTAGTCTAGAACAAGCATCATCAAGTAGTGGACTCAGAATTAAAAAAAAAGTACATGGTACAGCTGACACACACAATATAGCAGTGTTAGCACCTTTCAACTCAAATACTTAGCTGAAATGTTAGCCAAAGACCTGCTGCTGATAAGATAAGTTAAGATATTGTATAGTCTTAGCGTGATTAAACCCCGCCCCCTTCCCTGGAATTCCAAGTATATAGTGTCGCATGGATATAACAGGAAGTGGATGTCAGATATACAGGAATTGAGTGCTTTTTTTTTTTGCAGCTCGCTCATTTTCTCCTTCAGTCTTGAGGTCACTTGAATCCCCTCGATACCCAACATGACGATGAGCATTCGCTGTTCTGTGTGCGCGCCTCCTGTCGTGACCTTTACCTCCACTGAAATAAGACAAAAATACTACACGCGACACTCGGTGACTTGACGACTGTGACTCAGAAGCACACTGGCATTTGCAGCGCTTCCCCAGAGACCACCGTCCTGAGATAAGCTTCTTAAAAGCACTAATTTGATGTGTCCTGTCGGTTCTCTGAGCCCTAACGTTCGTTCCCTGCAGACCTCGCGGAACACGGATGTTCAATACGTCGCCACAGAGCGAACGGAGGATCATGGGATGCAATTAGAGAACAAGCCTGTGGTCTTTGTGAACTCGGATGACTAAAATGGATTTCGCGATGA
>CM075029.1:1647916-1651373 GCA_037576675.1 Pangasius sanitwongsei
ACATTCCAGTTTCCATCTCTCCATCTTCCATGTTCTCATAGCTTCATTCGAGATATAACGTTCTTTCAGTCACATGCACGGCACGCTGACATTCCACGCCGACGTTCCTTCCCTCACGCTGTCTGTCCATGTTTCTCTCCTCCATGTGCTTCGATTAAATGATGCATCGTTGCGTTCTGACAGCCAACTTCAAGTAAGTCTAAACTAATTATCTGAAAGGGCTCCTTTATTAGATTCCTTTACCACATATTTGTCATTGCAGCAGGGCCGCTGTCTGGCCTGGAGATCTTTATTCATTAAACCTCAGAAGGAGAACACACTCGTTATATCACTGTCTGCGCCCGCCTAAATTACACCACGCTGCTCCGAGCAGGCCGAATACAATTTTAAACATCTTCTAAAGAAGTACAATATTGCAAGAGGCCAACTTTTTGGAAATTAGAATTGTTTTTTTTTTGTGCCAGGGTTTTCCCCCAGAGACATCATTACTTATGGGTGCCGTTATATATATTTTTTTTTCTTCATTATACTACTAAATGCATAATTTAGGACATGCTGCATGAATATGCATTATTCATGATGTTTGCTTGTTTCCAAAGGCTGGCTCAGGTTGTTATTCATCATCCAAAAACACTCGTTACAGCAATCGGAGTGACTCCATATATATATATATATATATATATATATATATATATATATATATATTCAATAGAATTCCACTTGTGCTGTGTGTCATTTCTCAGAGTCGCTCTGATTGCTGTAACGAGTGTTTAGATTATTAAGGGATTAATAAACGTCTTTAATGCCACGGCGATGTTGAATTCTGGATTCTGATTGGTCGGAAGTGTCAATTACTTTTTTATATCCTTTTTGCTTTGTTTTCTGTATCTTCAGTTATCCCTTTTGTGGTCTCATGCTTGTACCGGATTGTCTCACATTGTCTAATATTGCGGAGAAAAAAGATTTCTGACTGAAATATCAGCAGAACAAAGTTACAGCGTCTGTAGCCGGAGGGTAAAGTTAAGCGTAAGGAAGCCATTTTCGGCTGTAATTACGCTTATCACTGAGCGAAGACACGATTCGGCTGGCTGCTAGATAATAAAGAGCGCCCATGACACATGCTAGGAAGAGTGTGTTTAGCTCAGTTTAATAAAGAAGGAGAGAAAGAGAGGACGACAGGACTTTTTGTTAAAGCGCTCTCGTGCCATGTCTGTGTTGAATAGAAGATACGTAGAAAGATTGTTATTTTAATGATGGCGGCCATTTTCTCCCGCAGGATCCATCGCATCTATCGCTTATTAATTATTAATGCAACGTTTTACCCTGTCCATTCCTGTTATTCAAGACTGCATTATGTAAAGCTTAAATCAGAAAAAAAATGCACTAAACTGTATTATCCCTTGTCCCTGGTGTGGTTCCATCTTTTTTATTTTACATTTTTATGTACAGTAGGGTCACGTCATAATGTACAAATACAGCTGCTTACTGTCTATAATTCGCTTTTAGAGGAAAACGTTAAAGTTCCATTTTAAAGTACACTCTAAAGGTCCAAAAGTCCAAAAGAGAGCACTAGAGAAAATGATGCTCGATGTATCCACCCCAGCAATGCAGAATGCATAGAGAAATCTGTGAAAATTAAAAAAAAAATATATATATATATATATATATATTTATTGCAAAAGTCAGACGAAAGCATAGAGCTGCGGTTCAAAATCCGACCACACTGCCCTCATTCATTTCATTTCATTTTCATTTTCATTTCTTACAAAACAATATCGATTGATTCATTGATTGATTGATTTAATGACCAATGTCTAGTCATGTCATGTAGCATTTTACTTGTGGAAGGAGTCTCCAGTGTCAGAGCTTTGTAACAGTCAGAGGTAAAGCGGTAACTTTAAGCTTTCTGACATCTTCAGGACAGAGGAAAGCTTTGTGCTTTTTCAGTAACATGACAAGCTGCGTTTTTTTTGTCTTATTTTCCTGACATTATGCTCGGAACTCAGAAAAACCTGCCCTCTGACACCCGACATGGAAAAGTGCAATGAAACGTCGTTCAAGTCGGAATTCCAAATTGGGAACTCGGCGAAACATCCACCTTGCCTGAGTTCTCCGACTTATACACTGCTGACCTCACAACAGTGTGGTGGCGCATACAGTCTGCAGCAAACAGATTTCCCTCTGCATTACTTACTTCTTGATAAAACTTGGCTTTACTTGATATGTAGGTTTACTGTTGTGTAAAGATGCTTTAGCTGATCTGAGGGAACAGCTGTTTCTAGCTGCTATAACGTACGTGAGAACAGGAACTAACTTGTTTCACAGATGTTCCACAACATCAAATGTAACTATTAACGGATAAGCAGCATGTGTCGTTCTTTAATAAATGAAAACTTGTAATCGTTGGTAAATTGCTGTGGTGTAAGAGGATTAAAACCCTTTGGGGTGTGCTGTTATAGGAAAATAATCAACTCCGGGCACTCTACCCTGTCTATGGGTGAAAAAAAAAAAGACCATCGGTGAGCAGATATTATTAGGGAAGATGTTCAGAGTGGGATATTTGTAACGCACACATCTCGATCCACGTGTTATTGATACGTGACGTATTCGTGACGTGATGGAAGCTTGTGCCGATACACACTCGCTGTTAATTAGGCTCCCTCAGATGGCCCACATACTCCGAGTCACAACACGTCATCGACGCACCTCTTGACCTCGACTGAACTTATCACGCCGCTAATTAGCGGGAATAACGTGAAAGCTGCACGTCTGCGCTCGTGATCTGCTCTCAGCCATGAAAAGGGCACCGCGATTGTTAGAATAGAGCGCTGAAAAAAAGAAGGGAAGCGGGCAGCTGACAGCGTGTCTTAAAGGGTGTGTTTGTTTAATTTAACATTTTTTTTTTTTAATATGTGAAAAGGGCAAATAAAAAAAAGCTAAGCGATGTGCTGTGAGGTTAAATCCACTGACATGATGCTGCTTTCATTAAACACACCTTTAATTTCATTTTCAAACCACTAATATTTATCTCTCTCCCTCTCTGTCTCTCTGTCTCTCCTTCTCTCTTTCCCCCTCCCTTCCTGTCGCTCTCTGTTTCTCTCAATGTCTCTCTCTCTCTCTCTCCCTCTCTCTGTCTTTCTTCCTCTCTCTTCCTCACCTCCCTTCTGTTTCTCTCTCTTTCCTCATTTCTTCTTTCCTTCTTACTTCATACCTCTTTGCCTCTTTCTGCTCTCTCGATCTCGCTTAATCGTATTTCTCTGGATCGCTCTTTCCCTCTCTGCTCCTCTTTTCTCTGTTTTCTCTCTCTCTTTTTCCTCTCTCGATCTTTTCCAATCTCTTCCTTCGCCTCATCCTCTGTCTCTCTTTCCTCCCCGTGCTCTTTATCTGGGGGGGGGGGGGGGGGGGGGGGGGGGGGGGGGGGGGGGGGGGGGGGGGGGGGGGGGGGGGGGGGGGGGGG
>CM075029.1:1658756-1705013 GCA_037576675.1 Pangasius sanitwongsei
ATTACTGTATCGCTGTGGTATAGTTACAGTGTTATTACTGTATCGCTGTGGTATAGTTACAGTGTTATTACTGTATCGCTATGGTATAGTTACAGTGTAATTACAGTATCGCTGTGGTATAGTTACAGTGTTATTACATTGTTACACTACAATTATAGTACAGTCATAGTATTGTTACAGTGCACTGTCATACCAATTTCTTTCTCCACATCTCTGATATAAACCAAGACAGAACACGTCAGGTCCTGGGTCACGTGTTATTTTTGCAGAACAGAACTGATGCATGTTTCATGCAGAGTCGAGCCTCACACTGTTTACAGCATTATTCTCCACTGAAGAGCTGTCCGTGACACGTGCCTTTACAAAGCCTTAACACGGGTTGTGTATGGCTGCGTTGTAGTGTGCAACGTGAGAGGAATACACACACACACACACATGGAGTGGGTTCATTCGGTTTCTGCTGTTTTGTCACATCAGAATTCAAGACCACATAAAGAGCCAGGGAGAGAATAAAGGCCAGCCATGTGGGTGGCTAGCTGTTTTTACACACACACACACACACACACACACACACTGGATGATGAGGTCGGATCACCCTTTACTCCGTGATCATTGTTCTCGGTCTCTTTCTGCGGCTCTCGTGCGGACGGGAAATCCAATATAAATGCTAATCTGTCTATTAGTACACTTTAGAGAGCCACAAGCGCTCATTGTGCAGTAATCAAAGGGCGAGATGGACGATTTCTTATTTAGAATGAAAATATTTATGAACGTGGCGATCTGCTTATTGATCAGGTGTCGAGGAGAGAACAGAACAAAGGCGGATCGTGCTATTCCGAGACAGCCATCGAGCTCGGATCCATTACGGAGCGAGTCTCCTTTCACCAGGGTTTAACAAGGAGGTGAATGGAAAATAATAAAGTCATCACTGCGAGGAGGCGATCGTGATATTCAGCCTTTATTAAAGAGTAAAAGAGGTCTCTGGCATGGCATGGAGAGGCGTCACTCCACCACCGGGTTAATAGCGAGACCGAGACCTCGGAGCAAATCGGCTTCTCCAAGCAAAAACATTAACAAATCCCTGGTTCGTGTCGGAGTTTTTTTTAGACGCCATATTTCCACAAAGTCCCTGTCTTCACATCAACAGCTCTTTTTCGCTGCTTTTTCTGTCCGGAAACTTCAGCTGCTGATGCAGCTCATTCCACGACTTCAATCTGGCACTCATCTCAAAAATAAAAAAAGAACAGGCTCCATTTTAAATTATTATTTGCTTCTAGCAATCAAGGAACTCACTGTGAAATGAAATTATTGTGAAGCACATCCAGCTGGTTCAAACGCAGGAACTGCACAATATAAACCCAAACCCAATCCACAGAGGATAAGAAACGTGTCCAGGAACACAGCAGCATGTAGCTAAGCAGGTCGGGTTCTTCGCTAGTGAGCAGAAGGTTGTAGGTTCAAATCTCAGCACTGCCCTTAAGCAGGACTCTTAACCATCCAGTTATGAAATCAATGATAGCGATACACCAGTAATCAGTTTAGTAAATAAGGAATAAAACACTCTGTGTCGTGTTATTATAGGAAAATAATCAATGACACGGTGGTGTGATGAAGCGGAATTACCGTTACCAGCACAAAACTGATTCTTTTCCTTTAACAGCATGTCCTGAAGTGTTTTATTCCTCTCATGACACAGCAATTTGGAAACAATTACAATTTTTAAATGTTTTTTTTGATCCATTTATCGTTACATTTAATGTTGTGAAATTTCTTAATGCTGTGCAAAAAACTCGTTCTTCCCTCCAGGGGAATCTTAAAGGTCCAATAAAGGTTCTGTCATATCGTCATATACACGTATGACACGCTGTAGGCTCGAGTTACACAATTCGTGGCCACGACTGTGGTCCAGGGTTGTAACCGAATAGGAATACATTATACAGATTGAACAGCTAAAATCGTCCGAAGCAAATATAAATACAGATATGAGCCAAATACAAATGAGTATGAATACACACACGGATACAAACCCATATGAGTACAGATATTGGCCGAGCATCGTTATTTATTTATTTATTTAAAAAAAAAAATTTTTAGTAAGCTTTTCAGCTTCAGGCACTGGGATCCCATGAAAAAAAAAAAAAAAAGCCACACAAGCACAAGGTTTTTACTTTCACGCGCAGCTTTTGGAGCTTTAAATGAAAGCTCACCGAAGATTGTGGGGAGGGTTGCCAGGTTTCGGTAAAACTTCTCACCCCCAGTCAAACGATATAATGTACAAGTGTAGTTTTTTAACTACGAAATTTCCCAATTCTAAGAAAGAGTTTATATTACACTATTATATTACCAAGCTTCTCTAAATAAATAAATAAATAAATAAATAAATAAATAAATAAATAAAAAAACCCTTGAAGAAGTGGATGTTCTGTTATAATGACCTCCTGCTAAAAACGCCCAGGCTTCACAGTTTCATGTTTCTGAGAAAAACGACCATCTGCTCGAGCTGAAATCATGGTGGCAGAAATGAATATGAGGTGAATAAACGCTGGATGTTGATGTTAATTCCCGCCTGCCAAAACAGCTCTTGACTCATAGGCATATTAGAGTGTATAATAGCACGTCTGTACACTTCCTGCTTTTCTTGCTGCTCAGCCCCTTGTTATGCACAACCTGTATTTTTATTTTTTTTTTAATTCGAGGACGTGCGCTGCCACTGCAGAGGAAGCTGTAATCATCCCATACATACGGTCCTCGCTCTGCCAAGCGCAATTTAACCACGATTTGTCAAACTGCTTTTGCTAATGTGGGTAATTTTATGTTTGCCTCATCAGCTTAATTAGGTGGCGACTAATCAATTTATGATTAAAAAGATATGACAGTCCGCTCCTCGGTGAAGTTCAGATTCGGTTTGATGACAGACTTTAAAGGTCGCTGCACTTTATTGGAGTTATGGAGGAACGTCCCAGTAGGCGGATATATTATATAGCTCAATATTTAATAAGGAGCACTTTATAATATAGTCAGAGTTTAAACAAACAAACAAACAAACAAACAAAAAAACCAAGCAAAGAAATAAATACATTTTATTACAATTACGTTATGGACGTGACAATGACTAACATTTCGTTTCTTATTTTTTATTGAAATAAATAAAGAATAGATTTGTAAATAAAATTAACTAATAATTCTTCGTGACAAGCATATTATACACTATATTAACAATATATAATACAAATTTCTTGCATTGTATACTGTATGTATTGCTTTTTTATCATTTGAGATTAGTGTAACATATATTTTTATAGTCAATTAGTTATTTCGTTTCTTAGTTTATCTTATTTTTATACATTTAGTTTATTAGTGTATTTACAGTAGCTATGCTAATCCAGTATTTACGGTAGTTTGCTTCTCCATGCAGTAAATTAACATGAATTTGGCAGTAATATAAACTGAACATCTGATTTGTGTTGAAAATGTGTAGTTTGTGTGATCATGTTGTGCTAGCCAAACCGAAGCAACAGGCTATAACTCGACGTTCAGCGGCTTTTTATGACTTTTTATGCGTCTATAGTTACCTTTAATGTTGTGGAACGTCAGCAAACACAGTTAGTTAGCTTGTCATGTTATAGAGAAACCGCAAAAAAAAGCATAAACTCCTCTGTCCTGTCAGAAAACCTAAAGTCACAGCTTTACCTCTGACTGTTACAAAGCTCTGACACTGGAGACTCCTTCCATAGATGTTAAAAGAAAAAAACAAAGCAGAAAACTTCACCATATTAACAATTACAGACCTTTTTTTATTTGTTTATGTGGCGCATCCACTGTACAAGGCCTTGTTACTATACTGAGCTGTTACTATAGATTCGATAATGTAATGAAATGAAAGAGATCACATATCGATCCCGTGTCAGGTAACGGATCTTTCATGAATCAGAAGCAAACGCAATCACAGATCTTGCGCTTTTAAGAAAATATCACGTCTCTTTGTTTTTAAAGCAGAGACAAATCCCGAGTGAGCGGCGGCCTGGATCGCTCGGCTCATCCTGCAGTAATTAGATTGAGGCGGATCATTTAGATGCCGTCCAGATAGCAGGAGAGACGAGAAGAATGGACAATTTGGGTGCACACACAGACACACACACACCCACACACACCCACACACACCCACACGCACACTGATCTGGCTGAGACAGATTCTGCAGGAAGATGAGCTGAACAAAAGGTCAGCATCAAGGTGAGAAATAATTAAGGGGGTTTTCAGTCTGTCTTGGTGCACAACAGCACTCCAATCAGTGTCAAGCACACACACACACACACACACACATTGTATTAGGTCTATGAGTAACTTAATAAGATTCCAGTCTTCCTCTCACCCTTGACGTGACCCTCACACTAATGTCTAAATGTTAAAAGGACATCAATACGAATATTTCTGGATTTTTTTTATCCCATTTTATATATATATATATATATGAATTGTCACCTATTAACACCCACCAAATATGTTATGTCGCACTACACTCTGAACCTGCTCTAATCATCCGGCATGGCGGGATTCCGGTAATTGCCAGCAGGAAGAGCGGCTAATTAGTGAAGAAACGGAGCTGGCAGGGTTAAGCGCTCAGTAAATAAGTCAGTAGGCCACATCTCCACTCCGTACATGAGCTCACCCGCATGGCTCCGGCAGAAAAGCGTCTTGGGAAGTGGAAATGAGTTTCCGAGCGTGATTGAGGATGGAGTGCGCTAAGATGTGCATCCGATTCCGAAAACCGACTCGTGCCGATAAACAGTTCTGAACTAAGACGAATAAGAAATAGATTATAAAATGATCTGGAATGCAGAGCATCACACTACACCTGTGTGACACACAAAAGTAGGCTGCTCAGATAGGGAGCAATTTTAGGACTTGGTGCTCTTTTTAGCAGCCTAGATGATCCTATATGTGTAATTAGAGTTCGGTGAAGTTTGAAAAACATAGAACAGGAGAGCGTTAGGTGTGATGAACTGAGATGCTACCGAGCTTCTTGGATAAAATGCTGCCAATGTGAACAGTAATGGTTTTATTGTTTCATGATAATATTGTAAACTGATAAACACAATTTCAGGCCAATATCGTGACATATATAAATCTTGACAGCTTATACTGTATGTTACCAAATTTGGCATAATATCACAAACCCGACATCTAATAAATCTGTTCAAGAACCAACGACATTGACAAAGAAAAGGAAAATCTGGGTGACATGGCAGATAATAAGGCATAAGTTCAAGCCATTTACTTACGACTAACTCTTTCAGAAAATACTTTTTAATCAGTTTTGAAGACATGATTCTCTTAATATTTTTCAGTCCAGTGATTATATTGTGCTCCAAAAATGTGTGAACATTCTAAAAAATGCAGCGATTCAGTCACTGATTATTTTCCTATAATTGCACAACACTGAGTGTTATATTCCTTATGTAGCACAGTTTATATATAATGTAGCTATGAGATAATGTGTACGCACAAGAAGACTCACTAAATGTATAGACTATATAGGATAATGCATTCTGAGCAGCACCAGTGGTGAATTTTATCTCCGTTCAGCAAGTGGGTGTTAATTTTATGCCTAATATTTACATGAAGGTGACTGACAGAAAACACCCTAACACTTTATCCCCGCAAGGAAACAGCAGAATTACTTCCTGTTTTAATTATAACTTAAAAAAAAACAGAATTAGTGCAGTAACCCGCGCAGATTATGAGGTGGATAAAGTTTAATTTGATTTTCTGAAGCTGATTTGATTCTGTGTAGCGCTTTCTGTTATACTTTCCCCGGGCACATTTCACCCAGAGGTGGCTCGTGTTAATTACTGGGTCATGAATATTTAGTTAAACATTGTGTTTAAATGGAAATCACTTGACCACAAGAGCACAAGAAGCTTGCACATTTATACGGGCTGAAAAAGCAGCAGTTTATTTTTTTTCCCTTTTTTTTCTTTTTTTGCTTAAGAAAAATACATGACCTGCTTTTACACAGTAACTGTATATTTATGTTAAAATAAATCTCCAATTTACCCAAAGTTTAGTGGTTTATTTGCCCTGTTCATGCTGATTTTGCGTCCAAATATACGATTCAATTCTGCCATTATTCCATGAAGTCAGGGAATTACAGGAATACAGGATTACTGTATGTGAGGACAATATGGCTTCTCAATTTCAAAGAGCGATGGGAAAAAGGGCACGACTAAAATCCGGCGGGATTTCCACAATGCAGCCGAGTAAGCAAGTAACAACGAGCAAGCAGATAGTGATAATAGATAAGGAGCAGAAAACAACAGCGTTGATGGATGTGGCAATCCCAAGTGACCACAACTTCTAAAAGAAGGGATTCAAAAAGCGGGAAAAATCACAAAGATTAAAAAGAAACGGCGAAGGTGAAAACTAACAAAGTCCCATCGGTGCCTGAGGAACACTCGGGTCAGACGAAATTATACATACTCTACAACAGCTGCGCAAAAATGTAAGTAGATTTACAATCAGATCGTTTTCAATATTAATAATCTTACTTATATATAATAAATATAATATCATGCTATAGGACACTGTGCAAATTCTTACAGGGACCCAGTCAAACGTTTTTGAATGTACTGAATGAACATTTTTATATAAAGGTATGCTGTTTGTAAGCAGATCGTTGGAGGAAATTTTTAGAAAATATTCATTAATATGTTTAATGATATTTAGCATGATAAGGTCTCTCTCCAAAAGGTAAATATGTAGAGTTGAATCATATTTAAATGATTTTTTTTTTACTCCTTGAGACCACTCCCACTATTCCTGCCTGTGTACACAAAGCTCCACCCCAGAACCTATGCTGAGTTAGCATTACGCTGCGTTCAAGGCGAAGTTGCAACTTGTAATTCCCCGCCTACAATCGGTAAAAACCACCAAAAACACCCCCTCAGCTTGAGATTTCAACTAGTTTACTTGGGGTAGTCTCTCATCCAGCAGTTCCTTCCCTGCTCATGGAGTCACGTCGAATCAACATGGCTGCTCACGCTGCGAACAGTGTAAAGTTTCCTTTCTGAACTTTTAAATGAGTTTATAGCAGTATTGGCTTTAGATCAGTTCATATACAGACACAGTACTTGGTTAAATCACTGCTTTGAGAAGGTAATCATCGACATTAGCGTTATCACTAACGTTAGCCGGTTAGCTTGTCGCTAACGCTATTCGCTTTTGCCTACTGGCTAGCTTGTTGCTAGTGCTACTTGCTATTATTATTATTATTATTATTATTATTATTATTATTATTATTATACTATTTTTGCTGTACTTCAATTTCAGTCCAAAATGTTGCATGAATGTTTAAAGGTCACAACAGTAGAACAGAACCAGCAGCCACTCAGGCCTGTAAGTGTAAAAGTGCACTTAAAGTAGCTTTTTATGAGCTTTACAGGCCCTGACAGAGCAAACAAAAGATACCCTTTCATCAATGCGTCCATGTTTACGTATCTTCCACTTTGCATGTCGCGCGTCCTGAGGTGGGAAACGTGAACACAGCAATAGCAAGCACTCTCATGATATCACTTTCAAGTGCACTCAGACATTCCCCTGCTTGAAAGCTATAAACTATGGTATTAGCATGTTATCATCGCTAGCTAAGAGACAGGCCAATCAGCTGCTTGAAGGCCAAGTTATAACACAATAAATAAGACAAATTCGGCTCATGATTATACACGAGGAAGTTCATGAGTGCAGTTGCTGTTTTATCTTTGTAATAAGATAGTCTCTAATCTCCGATATTAGCGTGTTAGCATTGCTAAATAAAAGATTTTTTTTACACTTGTGCTGAGGGCATCTCTTAAACTATTATTTAAGATCATGCTCTACATATTTTATTATGTTATTTGTACTAGTACAAAATAAAAAAAAAATCAATATAGCACCTTTAATAATGTATACTGCAGGTAATACATATGTAGAGACCAATTACTTTTTACGAGTATTATGAAAAGTTTGTGAACCCTTTTGGCATGACCTGTGTGTCTCTAATCATTCCCTAGAAACTGACATCTTATCTTTATCAAGTCTTAATAACAGAAACTATTGTACAATCATTCCTAGTCCAGGCTGGGAAAGTACTGTGTGTTAGCCCTTTTAAAAAGTGTTTCATTGCTGATATGGTCAGGTTTTGAGATGTATGGAAGGAGTCTCCAGCGTTAGCGCTTTGTAACAGTCAGAGCTAAAGCTGTAACTTCAAGCTTTTGGACATCTTCAGGACAGAGGAGTTTACACTTCTGTGTTTTTTCAGTATCATGACAAGCTGAGTTCTTTAGTCTTATTAACTTCAAGAGAGAGAAGAACGAGAGGCTGGTGAAGGAATGGCTGTTTAGAGCTGCTATAACATAATCGAGAACAGAAACTTGTTTCAAGGACGTTCCACAACATTAACTGCACCTATAAATGGATAAAAATTGTAATCATTGGCAAATTGCTGTGGTACCCTTACATGTCCATAAACCCTTCCAGATTTAATGTAATAAAGCACAATAAAACATTGGGCTTGTGTTTACAACACACTGATCTCCCTGACATTTTATTTAGCACCATCAAATTAGCTGACATGTAGGTGTGTGTGTGTGAGAACAAGCCTCTTTCCCTCCCCTCACATTAGCACACAAATGCAGCCGTCACAATGCGAGATCAGCTCAGAGCGTCTCGTCGCTGCAAAGCTCAGCGATAAGCCGGGTATTAGCGCCTGATTGGCTGATTAGATTTCGGGTTTAGGTCTGACACAGCCGCCGGCTCAGCGCACAACACACACTCGCCTTCATACACACTTCATTAGAGCGACAGCTTATCTTTTTAGGTCAATTACAGGAAGCGTGATCTTCAGAAAGAGCTGTACTGTAACACAGTCAGACGGCTTACACAAGGACAATTTGGCATCTGATAGGAAATGAAGAGATTTCTGTTACTTGTTTGTTTACTTTAGGTGTTTGTGGGTGGAGAGTGCTTTTTTATATCGAGAAATGAAAATCAAAATTTCCAGAAATTATTGGAACACTAGCTGATCCTTTAGCCACATCTATTGTTGTGGTTCCCAATCGTTTACTGTATAAATGAATGAATAATGAATGAATGAATAAAGAAAGAGAGAAAGAAAGAAAGAAAGATTTATTTCGGGAATTATATTGAAGCTAACCGGTAAAGATGTATATTGTAACATCACGAACACTGCAGGAAACATTTAACTGAGGTGGAAAACTTGTTCCAAGGATAAAAATTTGCTAAACTGGTTCCATACTCAGCCAGATCTTTGTAAGGTTAAAGTAGCCCCAATTAAAACATCTCCTCCTTGTTTTGGTAAAAATATATTTATGTTTGTTTAAAATGGAGGTGTCAGATTATATCACTGACAGGAAAACTCTGCTAATTTTGGTCAATACATAATATTTAGGCTCAAATTATCACTCATTGCATCAGTGTATTATTCAATGGCTGTATTAAGGGTGCCAACAATTCTGGAGTATTTCTAAGACAAAGTATTGGAAATACAGGAGCTGATGGAGTGTAGTGCACTGTAGTAGACTGTAGTGGAGTGTAGTGGAGTGTAGTAGAGTACAGTGGAGTAAAGAGTAGTGGAGTGTAGAAGAGTGTAGTGAAGTGTAGTAGAGTGTAGTAGGGTGTAGTGGAGTGTAGTAGAGTATAGTGGGGTGTAGTGGAGTGTAGTACACTGTAGCAGACTGTAGTGGAGTGGAGTGTAGTAGAGTACAGTGGAGTAAAGAGTAGTGGAGTGTAGTACAGTGTAGTAGAGTATAGTGGAGTGCAGTAGAGTGTAGTGGGGTGTAGTGGAGTGTAGTAGAGTATAGTGGAGTGTAGTAGAGTACAGTGGAGTAAAGAGTAGTGGAGTGTAGTACAGTGTAGTAGGGTGTAATGGAGTGTAGTAGAGTATAGTGGGTTGTAGTGGAGTGTAGTAGAGTATAGTGGAGGAGAGTGTAGTGGAGTGCAGTAGAGTATAGTGGAGTGTAGTGGAGTGTAGTAGAGTATAGTGGGGTGTAGTGGAGTGTAGGAGAGTGTAGTGGAGTGTAGTAGAGTATAGTGGGGTGTAGTGGAGTGTAGGAGAGTGTAGTAGAGTATAGTGGAGTGTAGGAGAGTGTAGTGGAGTGTAGTAGAGTATAGTGGAGTGTAGTGGAGTGTAGTAGAGTATAGTGGAGTGTAGTAGAGTATAGTGGGGTGTGGTAGAGTATAGTGGGGTGTAGTGGAGAGTAGTAGAGTATAGTGGGGTGTAGTGGAGTGCAGTAGAGTATAGTGGAGTGTAGTAGAGTGTAGGAGAGTGTAGTGGAGTGTAGTAGAGTATAGTGGGGTGTAGTAGAGTATAGTGGGGTGTAGTGGAGTGTAGGAGAATGCAGTGGAGTATAGTGGAGTGTAGTAGAGTATAGTGGGGTGTAGTAGAGTGAAGGAGAGTGTAGTGGAGTGTAGGAGAGTGTAGTGGAGTGTAGTAGAGTATAGTGGGGTGTAGTGTAGTAGAGTATAATGGGGTGTAGGAGAGTATAGTGGGGTGTAGGAGAGTATAGTGGGGTATAGTGGAGTGTAGTAGAGTATAGTGGGGTGTAGTGGAGTGTAGGAGAGTGCAGTGGAGTATAGTGGAGTGTAGTAGAGTATAGTGGGGTGTAGTGGAGTGTAGGAGAGTGTAGTGGGGTGTAGTAGAGTATAGTGGGGTGTAGTGGAGTGTAGTAGAGTATAGTGGAGTGTAGGAGAGTGTAGTGGAGTGTAGGACAGTGTAGTAGAGTATAGTGGAGTGTAGTAGAGTATAGTGGGGTGTAGTGGAGTGTAGTAGAGTATAGTGGGGTGTAGGAGAGTATAGTAGGGTGCAGTAGAGTATAGTGGGGTGTAGTGGAGTGTAGTAGAGTATAGTGGGGTGTAGGAGAGTATAGTGGGGTGTAGGAGAGTATAGTAGGGTGCAGTAGAGTATAGTGGGGTGTAGTGGAGTGCAGTAGAGTATAGTGGAGTGTAGTGGAGTGTAAGAGAGTGTAGTGGAGGTCAGCGTTCGCTCCTGTAAACCCCACACTGTTAAAAATCATTAGCGCCTCCGCTCGAGCAGATGGCGAAGCTCCGTCCTTGTCATATATGTTGTGTGCGTAGTGTGTACTCGGAGCTGAGAGTGAGCGGCCGTCGTGTCCTCAGTGAGGGAGCAGCGGGAGGGAGCAGCTTCACACCACTCTGGACAGATGGAGGCAGCATGGCCGCCTCGCCTCGCCTCCGCTCACATATTGGAGAGCTGCAGTGAGCCGGAGCGGTGGGGGAGGACGAAGAAACAATTAACGAGGAGGGAAAAGAGAGAGAGAGAGAGAGAGAGAAAGAGGCGGCGGTGGTGGTGTTTTTGTCCAACTTCTGACTTCTGAAAGACTCACTCGTGCCTACAAATACACAGAAACAGAGAAACATTTTTATATCTTTCTCTCTTTTTATAGCCAAAAGTTCGACAAATAAAAACAAGAACAAAACTGTTATTATTATATTTTAATAAATACTCAAACGTTTAAATCAATTTAGTTAGATAGATAAGTATTTCAACTAACATTTATGCTACAGTATTTTAATTATCATTAGCTGATAGAAATTCACAATGATTCAACATGCTAAAAAAAAAGTAAAAATAAAAAAAGAGGAGAAAATCTTTTCGTATAGAGAGTTTCATTGGCTTTTCAAAAAAAAAAAATCATCAGAGTGCATTTTGTTTTATTTTTTTTCCAGAATTTACAAACCAATTTTTTAAAGGAAGCACACATTTAAATTCTACTGTAAATCTGCTCATCGGTTAACATTTAACGATCAAATGTCATTCTGCCAATGCATACACACACACACACACACACACACACAGTCAATACACACCCAGACAATTTTAGCTGCGGGTTTGAGGGATGTGTGTTGAGGGATATGAGGCGATATGGTCAACACAAATCCAGCACGCACAACAATCTCACTACACGCTGAGATTGACTATGCAGCATCTGCACAGCTGGTGGTCTCCATAGCGACCAGCATCAAAGATCTCGCTCATCCCTTTTTGTGTAAAATCCCTGAGGATGATGTTCCAGTGTGCAGATTCATATATCACACAATTACAGCTTCAACACGCAGTGCTACACAGCGACATGTCGCTTCATCTCTCCTCTGCCTTCACAGAATAGGCGAAAGACAGAACGACAGAAAGAAAGTTTTGCCAGAAATCCATGAATAATAAGAGATTTAGCTCTATTAGCTGTATCTAATAATAAACATAGATAACATAGACTTTTAATTTAAATTTTAGATAATTAACATATTTACTAACCAACCAACCAACCAACCAAACAAACACCTAACTTAATAAATAAATAAATAAATAAAGGCAATTTAAGACCAAAAAAAAAGAAACAAATAATATGGAAAAGTACATGTATTATATTTAGTAATTAAAAAATAAGATAAATAATTAATTTACTTTAGGTTTTATGCTACAGAAGTGGAAAATAATAATAATTTTCATTTTTTAATTTGTATTTTTTAACAGTTGTATAATATTATTATTATTATTATTGTTATTTTAGTCATTTTTGTTCATTTTTTTAGTCAGTATTTTTATTTGTTTTTGTTTCCCCTTTGTTATCAGTGCAGACGTGTACGATACCTATGCAGAAATACCTGGTCATTATCAATATACTAGAGATCTGCGTTGTTAAAAAACAAACAAACAAAACAAATCAATAAGTTATTTTTTTTCTCTCAGTGCACTGAACGTGTGCCTGAACATACAGCTGGATGATGGAAGTTAATATCAGACGACTGAGCACCAGTTCATCGTTCATGTCTTCACCCCTCCATGACCCCAAACAATCACTCGGCTCTGTGTAGCCGTCACGCACATACAGCATCTCGGGCTTGACGGAGGACCGACATGCACAAAGCACAGCAGGAAAAAAACGAGTTGATTTGCGTTGTGCGCTAATGTGAGGACAGAAACATCTCAGTGCCCACATTTATCCTTTAATACGTTAAAGAGCTGCTGCAGCTGCATCCAGTAGTCTGACTGAATGGATGGATGGATAGATAGAATTTTAGATAACTAAATAACTAATCAACTAATTACCTAACTATAACAACCATAGTTAACAAACATTAATTAACTAATTAAGAAATGTATTAATGATGATTTTATACAAATAAACAGATAGATAGATCGATAGATCGATCGATAGATAGATAGATAGATAGATAGATAGATAGATAAATGACTGAATTAATGACTTAATAAATTGAGAAAGAAAGAAAGAAAGAAAGTTCTTCTCCTTCCCCTCGAGACACAGTGGAGAGAGAACAGCTCAGGCTCTGAGAGAGAGAGAGAGAAAGAAAGAGAGAAACAGGTAAAAGATGAGTAGGGCAGTTATATAAATAAATAAAGAGAAGAGGAGAGATGTGAGGTGGAGAAAGAGAGAGAGAGTGAGAGAGAGAGAGAGAGAAAATGGCACCTCAGGGCCACAGTTTCAACTGTTTCACTTGCTAATTGCGCAGCAATAATGATGACAACTGAAATGATGGCTGAATGAGTTCTTATTAAAGGAAACTACAAACGTCCTTATTACAAGAATAACTGTCATTATGAAATCCCAAACGTTTCTCTAAACGCCCCGCAGACGGCTGAAGGTGAGAGAGTGGGAGACTCACTCCTGAAGTTTATGGAGTGAAACTAAGCATGTTCCAGTCCTATTAAAATAAACATGGCGTCTGTGTGAGACTGACGCGGCGACCTGCACGGAAGGAAAGTCAGAAAGTGTTTGAGCAGTTATTCTAGGCTGCAGGAGTTACGTGATGGAATCCTGCTTTGCTTTACTGATTCTCTCGGAAGAGTATAGGAACAGAACTTAGTGCTAATGTTACCCAGTTTGAGATCTGTTTAAGTGAATGAATGAAAAGGTTGGAATCACCCATACATTTAAGAACTTATTTATGTTTCCTGAAATGTCATTAAATTTCCGTGTAAAACACACAATTTTAATTTGGCAGACGAGGAATATTTCAGGAAACAAGAACAAAAACAAACTAAAGATTAATCCAAAGATGAGGACAATTTTACAAAGGATATATGTTTTTGTTTTTATCCATCTTCAAATTTAGCCTTGAATAAGCCTTCACGAATGACTAGCATAAGGTTTATTGTTTTCCAGTAACAGCACATCCCAAAAAAAGGGTTTTATCCCTAAAACAGCAATCTGTCGATGATTACATTTTTAATGATTAAAGAACAACTTGGTTGTACGTTCTATCCATTTACAGTTACATTTCACATGAACACATGTGAAACAAGTCAGTTCCTGTTCTCACTTGTGTTATAGCAGCTACAAACAGTCGTTCCTTCACCAGCCTCTTTTTTTTTCTTTCTCTTAAAGTTAATGAGACAAACAAACTCAGCTTGTCATGTTCCCAAGAAAGCACAAAGCATAAACTCCTCTCGCCGACACTGGAGACTCCTTCCGTAAATGTTACATAAACGTCGCCTTACAGAAAACGTCACAATATCAATCGCTACGCACATTTATATCGAGTGCCTGCCATTAATATAATACATTTGTTATAGAAAACACCCTCTGCCCAATCAGAATCCAGGGTTTAACGGCATTGTGGTGTAATACTGGAATAATAACACAGAGCTGTAAGATTTTTCATTTCACAACGTTTTTATTGTAATTGTGAAACTTTAACATACAACATACCTGTAACATACCTGTTACATGCAAACAATAATGAAATACTAAGCAGACCACTGATAGTTAATTGTGTTATCAGTTCTACATCATGATACAAGCGATAACAAGCCATTGTTTTTTTTTGTTTTTGTTTTTTTTTGCTGAAGATCTCCATTGTATTCGGGAAATTGCTTTAAATACATTTATGTCCAGTCTCTATCATTCCTAATTAGGAAGCCGAGAATGAAATTGGCACGCAGCCGAATGTTTGACAAACACAAACACAGCTTTGCATCTCTGTCAAGCCTCTTTTTGTTTCGCTAATGCCAGATGATGCGTGGTCGGCTACAAATGTGGAGGAAATGCAAACCGCTCCACTGGGATGCGGATCACTGGAGTGGCGTCTTAACAAAAGTGAAGGGATTGTTAGGAGTGTGTTTGGAGGATGCCGTGTTTTGGTGGCTGGAGTTTGTAGGCGTGTGTGTGTAGGTGTTTGTGGGTGTGTTCTTATGAGCCCAAAGAGACCAAGGCGAAGGAGAAGGCGTCCTCTGAACAGTTGTTGTTCCAGGAAGGTGTGGACAGGCGTTTTCATTTTCTCTCGCTGTGTGAAACATGGTGCCGTCAGGGTCGGCCGTTCAGCGTGGCCATTCTGCGCCGTGGATTATCCCGCCGTGTTCGCTCTTAATGTCACCCACTTTTAATGGAAAAAATGAATCTCCCGGTGAAATTGCTTTCGGGGGCCTGACACGGCGTAGGCGACTCACCGCTGATGGATTGGTGTTCTCGTGAAAGCAGTGCAGCACGTCGCATCCGGGAAAAAACATAACAGGGCAAGTGGGGCTTTAGTTCCGAGCCGCCATGGATGAGGTATCAGCATTACAGCACGGTTCAACACAGTTACCGAATATTTCTTCAGCACATATTCACATTGCTTTAGGAGAAGATGAAATGTGGCTGGTCAGGTGTTTTACACATTCTTCAGAGGTTTAGCCTTCTATCTGGGAGACATTATGTTGTAAGGAGAACCCAAAAAAACCTTGGCTCATGGAAGCAGGATTGGATGTGGTTTTCCAGAACATACTATCTTCTACACTCTTAGAATAAAAAGGGTTTTTTTTTTTGGATTATTAAAGGTACTTAACTTCCTAAAGGCATTGTACTTGACCATCTCTGAAAGAGAAACCCAACAGAACAACCCTTAATGGTTTTCCATGAATTTCTACGAGGATTGGATGTGGATATTTAACAGAACATACTTTTTTGGATAATTATCTCCCCAAAAGCATTCTGCTTGACCCTCTGTCGAAGGGTTCTCCACAGAGATCTTTAAGAGTTTCGCCAGATGAACAGTCAAAGAACCCTTAAGGTTTCTACATTTTCTAAGATTGTAGCTCGTGGATGCAGGATTGGATATGGATATTTTATTGAACATACTGCCTTCTACAATGTTAGAAAAAAAAACGGTTCCTCAAAGGTTCAGCAAGGGTTCTTCAGATAGTTAATGGTTTTAAACATCCTAAAGGCATCTACTTGACCCACTCTGAAAGCTAAACCCTCTGACATAGGGTTCTACATAGCATCTTTAATGGCTCCCCAGAGGCACAACTGAAGACCCCTTAATGATTCTAATTATTCATGGACACAAGACTGGATTTTTAAGGCCCTTGATTGAAAACTGAAGAACCTTTAATGGTTCTACATTTTCCAAGATTGTAGATCAGAGACACAGGATTGGATGTAAAGATTTTGCAGAGCATACTGTCTTTTACCCTCTTAGTAAAATGTGTTCCTCAAGGGTTTTATTTTTTGATAATGATTCTTAGCTTTCTAAAGGTGTTCTGCTTGACCCTCTCTAAAAGAGAAACCCTCTGTCATAGGGTTCTATATAGAACCAATAAGGGTTCCCCTAGAGGTACAACTCAAGAACTCTTAGAGGGTCTGAATTTGCATGGATGCAAGATTGAATGTGGAGATTTCACAAAAAAACACTGTTTTGTACTTTCTTAAAAAAAGGTTCCTCGAAGGTTCCACATGTTTTTTTTTTTTTGGGATTGTTAATGGTTCTTAGCTTCCTAAAGGCACTGTAATTGACTGTCTCTGAAAGAGAAACCCTTTATCACAGGGTTTTATATAGAACCTTTAAGGGTACCCCCAGAGGGACAACCACATTCCCCTTGAGGATTGGATGTTTTTTGGAAGATTTTCCTGTCTTCTACACTTTAAAAACATTTCTCAAATGTTCACGTTTTTTTTTGTTTTTTGGATAGTTAACAGAAAGTCTTTGTCATAGGGTTCTACACACCTTTAAACACACTTTCATTGGTTTCCCCAAGGGGCCAAAGCAACAAATTGTTATCCGTGGTCTATTGAGCCTTATCATACTCTTACAGAAAAAGGTTGCATCTAGCTCCTGAAAGGTTTAATAGCTGTTCCTCTGAGGCAAACCTTTAAGGTACTATGTAGAACTCTACAACAGAGGGTTATCAACAGACTCGCTTTCAACAAAATAAGCTACAAACATTGACATTCCACTACCAACTGTTTTTCATTTCATCGCTTTTATTGTCATATTTTGTCATGCTTCCAAAGAAAACACTCCATCACTCTTTAATGTAGTTCTACAAGAACCTCAGGGGTTCTTTGGATGGATAAGAGCTCTTAGCTTTTTAAAGGGGTTCGATATAGTATCAATATAAAAATATAAAATGAGGGAAAATTGTTTATTGTGATTTTGTACTTGGTAGTGGACTCAATCTTTTAGATGAAAAATAATTCCAGTGCTAAATTTCCCACCTTGAAACTATTTCTAGTTAATCACCACGCAGTCCCAATCAGATATAAACTCGATATGAGTTCTGTAGGTCTTGGTGAATATTGTTATCAGCATGACTACATTTGTTCCTTGTTAGATTCTGTCTCTGTTCTTGGGTAGAGATAGAACTGGACATTACCGAACCCGCTGGTGCACCAATTAACCAAAAATCACTCGCCGCAGGGATCCGTCCATTTCTCAAACGAGCCGTGCTGGAAGACCGATTTGCGCTTGATTATGCGGCTGTCTGTCTGTGCTCGCCGATGAGAAATAAACACACGGCTCTGCAGAAATGTTGCGTCGGAGTCGGCTGCGCTCTCAAATGAGGTCGCTGGGGAATTAACTTGTGACAGGAAGCCCGTGCTTGGTCTCCGCTCATCAAAAGAGGAGAGAGAAGCTAAAACAAAAAAGAGGAAGATGAACAGATTTGAGATGTGTTTACACATGAGCAAACAAACACTGGGTTTTTCAGATCTCGCAGTGCTGCATGTTGTTACAGGGAGGCATATGGGTAAAGATGAGGCGAGACATATGTGGCAAAAGTAACAACATAGGCTTCGGAAAAGTTGTCTTGTCTTCATGTGCGTTATGCTTGTTTAAAAGCAATGCTTACAGAATGTTTTCTCCATCTTGATCCTTAACATAGATCTGGTAGATGGTTGACCTACGAAATCTGATGCGTTTGCATTAGGTCATCTGCATAGCCAATCCATTATCAAACAGGCGACTAAAACGCTGAATCACAAGAACTCTATTTTTCAGTTTGTTAATCTGAACATATGGACCAAAGTGCATATGCTTGCACATATGGCTAATGACTGGGGCTAAGGGGCATGTTTGAGCTATTGATCGTAGGCCAATGTGAGAAACTCTGGTTGTTAGCGACACAGAAAACTTTGTGGAGTTAGCATTTCCTGAAGCCAAATAACCCAGAAAGCCTCCAAAGTATGTGCAGTAAAGGCGTTTCAAGACCTGCCTTACAATGTTAGGCTGCTACAGTACCTAAGAGCTAACAATGGTCTGTACAGTGATTTGAAAATGCTTCTGAGGCTTCAGAGTCTTTTCAAAAATCTGGGAGCTAGCTCTAATTTACTGAACCCTTAATAAAACACTGATGTGCCCCACAATAAGGATAGCAAGAAAATCCACTCTATAACCCTGATTGTTTTTATTATAACTTCTGGCTAAACACTGTAGTCTTCCCATACCAGTGCACATTCCTCTCAGACATTCCTCATAACTACCCACACACACTTATTTCCCCCTGTCTTTCTCTCTGGTGCAACTTTATGCAGAGGCTTAATACGCCTCATTATCTGCCCTACTTTACCTTGAGATTTGTTGATGCCAAGGCAGACACAGTGCAATTTGCATATATTTGCTCCCACTCCCTTGAAGAGCAGTAATTAGAAAGTGCTTAGATCCATTTCACAAGGCGAGAGCCCGTGAGCTTCACCTGTCACGTGGGCTGCAGAGAACCTCAGCTGCACAATTGAATTAGCATCACCCAGTGTTTTTGCAGTGCTCTGGCTAATAGCAGGGAAATCCGATGCAGCCCGAAGGTAAAAACCTGTTGATCGTGATTCTGCGAGATGTCTGACTAAGGACGTGTCATAGTCAGAAATTATTCTGGCGCTGGCAGCGCAGCGTGGGCCGACCCCATGCAGGTAGACTTAATTGTACGCCGATGCCTGATGCTACCAGCTGCTTGGTGATGTTTTCATTATGACGCCAACCTCAAAGCCCTCCGAAATTTCCGCTGATTGTTCGACACCTCCAGAAACACTGCACCATTCACACATTCCACTGAGCCACACCGAGCAGTTCCCAGCGGAAATAAATAAGGCAATGTGAGTGCCTTGATAAGGGGGGATTATCTTATTCACTTTCAGGAAAAAAAAGGGACTGTGTCTATCTGTTTACAAATGCTTGTCACAGGGGTGGAATCTTTTAGCTTGAGCACCAGAAGGTTGTGATGAACTCTTAAACCCTCAGAGAACATTATATTCAGTGATGGCTGGTCGTGGTATTAGATGTGAGGCTAAAATCTAATATCTATCCGTAGGTCGGCAATCAAACTATTAATACTGCGCAATGCATTGCATCACTAGGTCTCATTGATGACATAAAAAGGACAATGTGGGACAAACTATTACACACACTTCTAGGCAGATAGAGAAGTGCATTAATCATTTTCTAATTTTGTTTCATAACAAGTCATAACACTCCCAAACATGGTAACAAAAAGGTTGTCTCACTCTCTGTCTGCTTCTCTCTAAACATTTCCTTTTTTAATCGTATGCTTATTTTAACCCAAGCCACTGTAACATATCAATTTTCCACTAAGGAACTGATAAAGTGTAGTCTTATCTTAGTGTACCACAAAGGACAAGACTTGTATTGAGGATTTATGGGTGTTTAATGATGACATCAAGTGCTGTACCTTGTCTGCATGATAGATCCTGCCTTGAAAAATAATAAGCCCAATGAAAGGGAATCAGTACGAGGGAGACCTGTCCTAGTTTATTCGCTCCCTGGCTTGGAAGACGTGTAAGAAAAATGGCTTCCAAGTCTCCTAATTATCTGATCATGTGAAATCATGAAGCAGAAATTTGAGTTTATTGGTTACTACCCCAAGACACCAAGGCAATTTAATTTAAGGCTGTTGAAGGAAGTAAGCAGGTAAGGGTTTAATGCCGAGGTACGTCCTCTGAGGCAAAGCTCAAGTCAATTACAAACCCTTGGGATCCATTGTCCATGTCCCTTGTTACCCTGTTTCTTCCATCCTAATGATTAACACATCTCCCGAGGCCGAAGACTCAAGTGGCGGCAGGCGCTGATGCCAGAGATCTCCATGGCAATAACCCAGCAGCGCTGATTCAAAGCTTAATGAACCACTTTGGGTCTCTTACTCTCTCTCCGACCCGTTGATAATGTTTTTCATTTATGCTTAGTTACACTCGGATGGGGTGATTTGCACCGGAATGCACCTCGGATGCATTTTCATGCCTTTGTCAAGAGTTTTTCAATTTTGCGCTTCATTACAGGAAGTGTGTTTCTTTGTCTATAGTGAAGCTCAAATGAAAAGTAATCTGGCCAATATAGGAGATTAGCAAGCCTACAGTCTGCCCATTGGCGGAAATCAACTCAAGTGTGATGTTCAACTGCATTTACTTAATTAAGATAGCAATCACAAACAATGATAGCCAGCAGACGGCTGTCGTTTTGACAAGAAAGTATTGTGGGTGTCTTTATTTGGATTCTGATATGCTTTTTTTTTTTTTTTTTTTTAAATTTTTGTACTCAAGGCTAAATATGATTGGCTGCTTCATATTATCTTTCTGCTCTGCCGGTCCTTGTCTTTGTTTGATTATTAATAAGGACGCATCTGGATTTTGTCTAAAGTCCCTAAATAACATTAAAAAACAACAGATTTAGCTTTTGTTGTGTCTGATGAAAGAAACAGTAGTACTTTGTCTTAATTCACTGGATTAAATGAGAACATATAAGAAAAAAAAATACAGTTGTCCCTACCATAACTGTTTTAATAAGCCAATAGTTTGCACTTTATATTTTTCCTATACCGTACGCTATGCAAAATAAAATATGACCAAAATTAAATAACTGCCAATCACACAGATCAAGTGACATCTTTTGGTCCTGATTTTGCCTTCAATACCTATACACTAAAAAAAGGATACATGTTAAAACCCTTGACTAGTCCTTTCTCAGCAATATCAACATTCATTGGTGGCCATCTTGAGTCCTTGAACTCTTATCTTATGCATTGGTTTTCAGTGTTAGTCGTTTTGTTCCTAATGGTTGCATCTGCCTTCCTTCTCTTGCAGGGAGTTTGCACGTTGGAAGGTGAGGAACACAGCCATCGAGCGGCGGGATTTGATCCGCAATCCCGTGCCCCTCATGCCCGAGTTCCAGAGGAGCATGAGGCTTCTGGGACGGCGTCCATCCACGCAGCACTTCATCGACACCATCATCAAGAAATATGGTACTCACATCCTCATCTCAGCTACACTTGGAGGTAAGTGGACTGAAAATGGACTGCAAATCCACAGAGCCTTAAGCCAGACAGACATAGATGCACTTATTTTAATTATGCATTCAGTATTTGAGATTCTGTGTGTGACTGCAGTGATCTGTTTTTTTTTTTTACTTTTAGATTTAGTAAATGTGATTATCTGAAGGGAATTGCAAGTAAAGCATAATTTTGCCTAAGTATACAGAAGATGTTCCAGAAGTCCTAACAAGTGCTATGAGTTTTCCCATCCCGCAACTTTCACCAGCTAACTAGAAATCCTGAGATGATGATAGGAATAGCAGAGGAAGCTCCAGGGTCTCTGGTTCAGTCTTGAGCTCATTGTTTAGTGTCACCCTTAGGTGTGTGCGTGGTGCCTTGTAATGGACTGGAGTCTTATCCGGGGTGTATTCCTTGCCTTGCGCTCAGTGTTCCTGAGATAAGTTCCAGATCCACAGCAACCCTGACAAGGATAAAGCATTTACTGAAGATGAATAAATGAAGGAGAAGGAGCTACAATGAAACTCCAGGGTTGGAGGAGTGCTTACACCAAGATACCAACTAAGACACAGATTATCATAATGAAAAATAAATGAATGCATGAACTCGGGAAGGACATCTTGAAAACTTAATTCATGACCACATGGTGCAATGATCTTAAAATATTCACAGCCAGAAACTTAGGACTGATTTAGCTTCTGATCTTATGAAACAATAATAATAGAAGAACAGTATTACACGTATGCAGGAAAAAAGAGAGCTATCTGTTTCTGCATACATGTTGAAGTACTCTCAGAAGATTCACGTCTTCAGGCATCTGTTGAAGGTCGTGAGGGAATCTGAAGCAAATGAACAAATGAAGCAGGGCAAGTTTTAGACAAAATATCGCAAGGTGGTGGTATTGCCAAGTTCTGTTTAATGATCAAGATGGAACATAGGGCTTGAAGAGTGACTCTAATGTCACAAGGGTCCCCTGGATGGCTAACGGTTCTTGCTGTCTAAAGGATTTCTCCTTGCTTGACACAGACCCTTTAAGATTTCTCCAAGGGGGACAAAGTTAAGTACACTTTAGATTCTTTTTACCCTCAACTCTTCAAAGAACTCTTGAGGAACCCTTTATTTAAGAGTATAGGTCATCATCAAGGCTTGAGCAGCTACAGGAATCCTGAAAAGTGATGTATCTATTTTTACTCTGGTAGTTCAGTGGTATCTAATCTCAGTGGCTGAAGGTCTGGAAAGTGAGTAAAACCCTAAAACCTCAAGCGCTCATCTGTACACATTTGGAAGAAGTGGTTATTCATGAATTCTTTGGGTGGTTAATGATGCTACTTGCGACAGCCCTCAAACCCTCAGTTGTAGAGCTCTATGTAGAATTTTAAGAACCTTTAAGTGTGCTAGATGCTCGGATTAGACTCTCTTTCCCTTGTAAGTCACCTTGGATGAACAAATGTATTGCACTGGCTAAGTGGTTAAACCAGATGTGCTATTTATGGTAATGAGAATGCTAAATAAGAGAAAATAAATATATGGCTGTATGATGATTTATGGATGCTGAGCTTAAAGTATCTGGGTCATCTGCCTGTCGCTCTCTGACACCTTTTTCCACTAGCAGATTCTGAATCTGTTTAGCACTCCAAATATTCACATCTGTATCTTGATTCAGATTTAAACAGTTATTATTATTATTATTATTATTATTATTATTATTATTATTATTATGATGTTTGGATCTGCCTGCAATACTTTCTAATGATTTTATTTGCTTCTGTTCCCCAAAATATATACAAATGAGTAGCATAGTTTAAATTCGCACGACCATGACCAGGCAGTTACGTGTTTTTTCTTTGTCCTGCTTTGTATCTGACCGCTTGCTTACGCCTCCAGAGAAGCAAAAAAACCTGCGTCTCTTGTGCGTTTTTGCTCTGGATCCCATTTCCCTAAGCACATTTCTAGTGTCAGCCAATTTCCCTGTAAAGCTTTCTAGCAAGATTTATAAAAATAAAATGATAGTCCACCTTCTATTTGTATCTGTATTTGTGTCTGTTTAGAACATGTTATGTCATTCAGAATAATGTATACCTATCCCCTAACATCCCTAGTATACAGACACTTAAACCACAGCCCTGTCTTTACTTTACCCCTTTTTCCATCTATCTCTGTGTGGATTACTTATAACTCATACTTGTGGATAATTTCATACTCACTATTCTCACTTCTTCTTCTTCTTCTTCTTCTTCTTCTCTTTTATATGAGCTTTAAGCTCTAGACGATCATCGCCCAGAAGTCACCTATTTCAGTCTAGCGCTTGCACATTAAAGTATGTAACGCTGGCTGATAAAGAGCTGAGATGTGCACAGAGTGGTGGCCTGTAGCTATTATACTAAATGTACAGAGAGACAAAGCAGTAGAGAACGATGGAAAAGGAGAGAGGATGCTCTCTTTTACAGCTTATTTCCCTGATAGCTGCTGTCTGAAAGCATCTATATTTCACTCCTATTCATGCACTCAAAACCTATGCATACACTTAGGCTACTATTAAAGGGATGGACATTAATGTTAGTGTGAATATACTTTAAAAGACTCATATTATGGCCACCATGATACTTGCTTATTTGAAATAAAAGCCATCTATATGGTATGTGGTGAATTTTCCACCCAGTCCATATAGATATGGAAACTGCAGCATTGTCACTAAATGAATGAAGTAAAAATACATCAGGAATAGCCAAATTTATCTAAAATATCTCATGATAAAATGATGACAAACAAATGTAAGGTTATTATTCCTGTTTCGAAACATTTTCTCTAGTTTAGAGCTTCACTTTTTCTTGTTCTTGCTTAAAATGAGAAAAAAATTATGCCAATAGAACAAAACCCATTTTTTTTAAAAAAAGAACCCTCTTTTTGTATTTAAGAAAATAAGCTTAAAATCTTATATCCGTTATATAACAACCTCATAACGAGAAACATTAGAAAATATTCAAGTTATTTTCACTTACTGAGATATTTTTTCCGCAGTGAGTTTGTTTTGACTTCATGGTTGTGATGTCACTATCCTGGACATATTTGCATATGTGAATATGTAGCAGAGCCATTGGCTCGGATGATGTAAGGAAAACCAGTTATACAGTACGTAGCCATCCGAAGGACTGTAATGACTCGCAACGTATACGCCAAAATGTACTTTCTCCAAAGACCCTGAGGATTTCATTCCAAGCCTAACTGTTTGTTCAGCACAGGCTGCATTTTTAATGAGGCCCAGGCTTTTGCCAAAAAGTTCTAGCTCAGTGATGGGTCAATTCCAACTCCATTGGACCAGGCAGCAAACATGCAGCCTGTAAGTCGTCCACTTCATTCTAAAGTCTTGCATATTGCAACAGCTAACATTTCTAGTGACGGATATCACTCTTACTTTTGTAGTATTAGTCTGTATCTTTCACAGTATCATTCATACTTTAAGCAGATGCCATTACTTATTGCTCTCGTTTGACATGTAATGAGGTCAGCCAATCAGAACAGAGTTAATTTACATATGTAATGTACATCAGGCTAAAGGCACAGTAACAAAAACTATTTGAATATATAAAGAAAGTTTGGAAAATGGTCATGTAAAAAAAATGGTCATGTAAAAAATTTGCTCCATATTCAATTCGGTTCAATTCAGTTTTTTTTTTTTTATAAAGCAGCTTTATAGAAATCATAATATTTTATAAATGTATAATATTTATTCATAATGAGCAGGCCAGAGGTGACAGTGACAAGGAAAAACTCCCTGAGGAAGAAACCTTAATATTTACCTTAAACTAAATATTAGAATTAAAATGTTGGAAGAATTAATATGAGAATTAAAATAAAAAAAATAAAAAAAAGTAAATTAACGTAAGAATTAAAATACTTTAAAATATACACTAAGGTGTTTTAATGTGCAAAGGGTGGGGATTTGATTTTTTCCTTTTTTGTGTGTCAAGAGTTTTAATTTATTTTGCCAGTACAAATTAATTTGATCTTGGTAAGATAAGTCATGAGTATTTTTTTTTTACCATCTTTCAGGAAATGATGAACCGAATTTTGGAAAAATTTGCAAAAATTGCAAAAATTTTGGAATGATTAGGTTCTTCTGGTGTGATGACATACTGTATGCGTGGTCACTATGTCCATGTTATTTAACAAAAAGAAAAATATAATCATTAATACAGACATCTTTTATTTGTTTTATACCTGTCGATATAGTTTCATTATCTTTACATTTGAGCTGCATTTCACATGGGCGGAAATTGCTATACACAAAATAAATTGATGTGACCTCCAGAGCAGCCATGTTTGCTGATATTACTGATGCTGCGTGGTGCAGTGTGGATCCACCATGTTTGCCATGTTGCGCTGCGTGTATTTGTTATGACACATGTCAAACGCACAAAGCGGATCTAGCGACGAGCTAGCGTACAGCTAGATTGCACTTGACGCTAATACTCTACACTGACCTCTAATGACCAGCTAATGGTTTTTTAATGAGCTGTAATTGTGGGTCTGCGTCTCTGGCTGCTTTCCCTGCCTCCAAGGTTTAACACCGTGCATCACGTCGGCGATATTAATCCGCCATCACAGACTTTTTCAGAAGCCCTTCCACATCACTTCTTTCATCCTCACACACACATACACACATACACACACACACACACACACCCCACCACCACCATTTGGCCATAAAACAGAATAGGAAATCAATATAAGCTGTATCTGCTTTCCAGCCCACAGGACTGTGATAAATCCTAAACAGGTGTAAGGCTGAGATTGAGACGACGTGTACTATCAGACTGCGGGCCATGACGGTGTCCGGGTTCGATTTCATTCCTGCTGCAGCACCGATTTGGTTAAAATGGCCAAAGATCAAGATGACTTCACTGGCCAAGTGCAATGCAATTCTCATTCGTTTTAGATACCTGGTTTCAAAATGTAAAGAGAAATACAAGGGCTAGCAACAAAACAACAAAATGGTGGAACCACTTCACCATTACTAAAGGCGGAAAGTACAAATGTGTTACGTTACTTGAGATATTTTTCACCTAATACTTCTGACTTCTGACTCACTACATTTGCATCTCTTATCTTATTAACCTCACCTTTTACCACATTTTCTTCCAATTTGGTCATTTACCAAATGCTTCCTCCAAGACATGTGGAGCCGTTACATGTTATGCTACATCACATCGCAGCTGTACACACTCTGAGGAAAGCTCTATCTGCCCTCTTCCGCAGACATGAGCTCATGTCATGGCAGAGATCATGACCAATTTCTTCTCTTTTGAGATTTGAACTTGCAATCTCCCCAAAGATAGGGTGAATGCTTTTCTGTTTGCATCTAATATTAACATACTAGCATGTAAAGCTCTAACTACTAAATAAATATGCAATATTTCATACACACCGTGATATGGATTTGATTATCGAGTGGCGTCACTTCAAAGGCAACCATAACTAAGCAGAAAGTCAATATAAAATAAAAACATAACAGGCCTAGTACTCTACCCTGAGGTACTTCCGATATCCTTTATTATTACTATGTCCTCGTTGTAGCAATGAGAAGCATATATACTGTTGATACCCGGCACCCATGATCTCTTCTGCTTGTTTTCATGACCAGCAGTATTATTGTACTATCTTGGGAGCAAAATTCTGGAGCTAAAACCAAACCAATCCAAGTATCCACATTCACTCAGTCGCACATTACTTTAAGATCAAATCTTGATTCCTACTTGAACCAGGAGCGAACATTCAAGCTTAATGAACAAGCGACTCATTAATTTGAGCCTCTTGTTTGACCCGGAGGAGGTTTTTTGATGAACATGGCCACCATCACAAGGCTTCTATGATTAAAAGGAACCTAGCATTCCACCCTGAGATACTTACGACAAGAGAATATTACACATGCAGGTTAATAGGAAGTTGATAAGCGTGTCTACTCTACACAACGGTCAAGTGTGTGTGCGTGTGTGTGTGTGTGTGTGTGTGTGTGTGAAAAGCCAAGGCATCTTGGAAAGAATATGATTGTGGGACGAGAGTTAGGTGACCAATCAGTGCAGAGTGCCTCAGACTAAATGGCCAATCAGGGTCCAGGGGTGCTGAGAGCATGCGACATGATTTCGAGTGCTTTTCCAGATATGCTGCTGTGACCTTTGGATAGATGAGAGATGGAGTGAGAATATTTACTTGATCAACACAGCAGTGTTTGTTGTGAACCTGAATTTGCAGAGCGTTGGTCTACCGTTGACGTGTTGTCACAGTCGTTTAGAAAAAGGTCAGCTGAAGTCGCAAAATCAATCCTGGTTTCATTTTTCTAGCCCCTTCTAACCCTCACCCCCCCTTTTTTCCGGTCACGCCGAGGGGAAAGAGTCAGAGATCGAGTGCGTGACATGATTTGACATCTGGAGCATCTTTGGCGTGGCAGGTGACAAACCTTGCTTGTCAGGTCTTAACGCAAAGATATGCTGAGATGTGAAGTATTGTGACAGGCGTCCCTTAATCCTATGACTTCATGACGTGAAGAATCTTTCTTTTCACCCTGTGCAGTTTAGAATAAATACTGATTTCAGTTACACCATAAAATAGTTGACCTTTTGTTAGCTAGCTTGGTCTACTGAGCTACTATTTAGCTATTGAGTTTCATAACACAATATTACGCATCTTTGTTCATTTATTAATTAACCTGGTTACTGATTTTAAAAATAATAAAATGCTTTACTCAGTGATATCTTATTTTGCTAGCAAACTGGCAAACTGTTCCTTAGACCATGATCATAATAAATAATACTGTATAATATAATAAAAGTAAAATGACAATATATATCAATAATTATTAATTATATGAAACATATAAAATAAACATATATTACACAATAAATTTACCTCAGCTTCACTGGTTTGTTAGTGAACTTTGCTAGTGTTTTTTTAAAATAATAAATTATGTAATGAAGCTTTATTTAATTATATAAATGCTATAAATATATAAAATAATTCTATAAATGCTATAAATATAATAACGAAGCCTAATTATTTAATTATATACATTTGTTTATATAATTAAATAATTATCTTATTATTAACTATAATTAATAGTTATCTAAGTTAAACAACTTATATATACAACTTATACATATATATATATATATATATATATATATATATATATATATATATATATATATATATATATAATATATTATATCTGTGGTTTTTTGGTATAAGATTTAGAGATATCTATGTGTGGGGTGAATTCTTTTTAATAAATTTCAAAATTTGAAACATTTCATATCCGTGTGTGTGTCCTACAGGTGAGGAGGCTCTCACCATGTACATGGCGAAGAACAAGCTGGACCGGAAGATGGTGAACGCCACGCAGGGGGTGGAGGCGCTGCACCAGCTCGCCTCGTCTTACTTCATCGACCGAGACGGCACCATGCGCAAACTCCATGAGATCCAGATCTCCACCAATGCCATCAAGGTAAATACTTGAATAAATATATACTAAACATCAAGAGGTTTTGTCTATCCAATTTTTTTAACAAAAAAATCTATTATCCTTTTCTAAGTTATAACAGTAGTAATCCAATCTAATAGCTAATCTTTTCCTGATAATTAATAATTAGCAAAGGAAACGCTATCCAGTTCCATTACATGGCTAAACTTATAGCTGCTATTTTTTAAACTAATTAATATCAATGTTAAACAATATGTTTCTAGAACCAATATCTTTGCTAGCCTGACACAGAAAGCTGTCTAGCATTGTGTAATTAAAAAGCAGTGTGTAATGCTAATCAGTGTGTCTAATGTCTTGCTTGCTTAACTGAACCCTTGTGTGGTTTGAGGGGGAAACTGTCTAGCTAAACTAGCTAGCTAGTAATGATTCAATACATACACAAGCTAACTTTGCTTACTGTTGATGTAATAAATTGAAACCTTTACACATCTAATGCTGTAACACCTAACTTTGGTGTTTTTGTGTCTATAAAGTTTTTGTTTTTTAATAGATTACTTTACTTTCTCAGAGATATCAGTTTAAGTCTAAAATTCTCTCAGAAATCCTCACAGGTTCACTCCTTTTTGCCAGCTCACTAGATTTAGAAGCCCTGATTATAAACATTTATGAAAATGATCTCAAATCCTCTCAGAAATCCTGCCATGTTAGCTAATATTAGCCAGCTAACTAGCATTAACAGATCAGATTATAAATATTCATGAATATGACTGAAAATACTCTCAGAAATCCTGCTATGTTAACTCATATTAGCCAGCTAGCATTAACAACTCCGATTATAAACATTCAAGAATATGACCCAAAATTGTCTCTGAAATCCTGCCATGTTAGCTCCTGTCAACTAGCTAGCTAGCTTTAGCAGCCCAGATTATAAACATTCATGAATATCACTGAAAATGCTCTCAGAAATCCTGTCAGGTTAATATTTCAACTAGCTTGCTAGCTTTTGCAGTTAAGAGCATACACATTTGTGAATATGAATCAAAATCCTCTCAGAAATCCAGTCAGGCTAGCTCATATTAGCATATACAGTGAATTATTGTCCATATTGATCATTTAGCTTCAATATAAATATTTAAAGCTGTAAGAGGACCTTGGCATAAAAGTTTTTGTGAATTAATATTAATATGAATATTTATATTTTTCATGAAATCATATTTCGGTCAGCCTGTCCACATAAAAAACATTTAAAACAGATTTCACAATGAAATTCACCCAAGAAAACATTGTAGATTACTTTTACCATCTTTAAATTATTTCCTCACCAGTTTGAGGGTGGAAAATATGAAATGTGAATGAACTAGTAATAAAATTAAAATAGAATAAAGGGTATATTTGTGAATAATCAATATCACCAGAGAAAAATACTCATTTTTTGATAAATTATAAACATAAAACATATATTACAGTGTTTTTTTTTTCCTGGGAATAAACGAGACAGTCCCTCCTTCTCCCTGTCGACACTTTATCTGCCTGTCTGTGCAGTTTTTAGTATTTAATAGTGACGGAGGCAGGAGCAGGAAGTGATGCATGACCCAACAAAGTGAAATTGACAATAGCTGCTGATTCAGGAGAACGGGAAGCAGAGGCAACACACACAGCAAACCAAAGCTCCACCCAACCCATGTGCTGCTCAGGTCAAAATGACCCATTTCTTTTCTTTTTTCTTTTTTTTTTTTAAACTAAAAATAGAACAGGACTGAAATTATCTTTTACACCCTCATAAACCTTTGTTCTTGACCTGATTTCTCTAATAACCATCAACCATCAGTGTCATTTTTAAAAGAAATCCAAGTTATATCACAGACGTGAGGCTCAGGACGTAGCCACTGGGTATAAATTATAACCTCATCTGCACGTTCAATTACTGTAAATCTGTCAATGCCCTTTTTCACCTCATTCTTCATGTTGTTATGTGGTAACTATTATCGGTATTTTAATGCGGTCTTGTGATTTGTGCATGAATTACGATTGCTTCATGTAACACCAATAAAGTTAAAATCATAAAATCGTTAAATTGTAAAGCACAGAAGAAGGTGCTTATACAGAAATCAGATTTGCCAGATTGAAACACGATTAAAAAACGTTCCGAAACAACTAAAAACCATGTACCTCAACCTATTAAATCAATAAATCAACAAACAAAGAAGCAAATAAATAAATAAATAAATATCTAGATTCTTACAACATAACCTTGGTAAAAATTCATGCTTTAATTTTTTTTTAACAAGTTTTTTCAAGGTAACCCTGATAAAAATGCATGTTTCATTTTATTTTTAGTATTTTTTAAATAATTTTTTTACATGGTACCCCCAGTAAAAACCTTTGCTATAAATGGGTAAGTAGAGTGTTTAATGGTGGAGCACCGCCATTACAGTACTTGGCTAGCTATAATGCTTGATATAGATGTTTCCCAGTGCAGTCTTGTTGCTACGGAGACAATGGAAGGTATTTTTCCTGCAGTTATTTACACATTTGTCTGAAACATCATGACAGTAATTAGTGTTCTGATTGCAGTATGCTTATCGAGTGCTGTGAGTAACGTCATGAAACTGACGTGGAAAAGCAACATTAATGTTAAAGCAACGCGGTAGCAGGAGTAGCAGGAGTATTAGCAAACACAGCTCAAGGTCAGAGTGTGATCGTTATTCTGTACACACACCAACCTACAGAGAGATGGGGGAGAGAGATAGGGAGAGCGGGGGTAAAGAAAGTGAAGGAAGGAGCGAGTGGGGTAAAAAAAGAGAAGGGGAGAGAGAGAGAGGTAAGGGAAGAAAAGGAGGGGGAGAGGTAAAGTACAAGAAGAAGTGAGAAAGAGAGATAAAGGGAAGGGAAGGAAGAGAGAGAGAGGTAAAGGATGGGAAGGGGAGAGAGACAGGGGTAAAGGAGAAGAACGAAGAGAGGAGAGAGAAAGAGGTAAAACAAAAATAGGGGCGGGAGAAAGACAAGAGACAGAAACAGAGAAAGAGACAGACCAAGAGTGAGACAGAGACAGAAAGAGAGACAGACAGAGAGACAGACATGTGTTTGACAGTCACGTAGCAGACAGTCAACAATCTTTGCATGCAGGAAGTAGCTGAGTGTGTACTGGGACTACACACACACACACACACACACACACACACACACACACACCCACACACACACTCGGCTGCCTTTCCAGTATTGATTTAATATTGCCAGCAGTCCAACCCTGCACTCTCTTTCTTCCCCCCTTACACACACACACACACACTGAATCTCAGGGGTAGCCATCACAAGACTCATCACATCACACAATGCTTTATGATTTATTCTTCTTCAGCTGTTGTTAGATTATTTCTCTCCAGTGGACCAGTGTGTGTAGATTTAACACTCTCACTGCAGTCATTGTAAGTGTTAAAGCTACACGCACACACACACACACATGCACGCACACACACACACCATTCTTCCAAAAGACATTCCCTAAGTTGGTGTTAAAAGAAATTCTAGCAATTCGCCACTGCTAACAATTTAAAAAAAAAATATATTAAAGCATTATGTGTTGTGGAACTTCTGTAAAACAAGTTAGTTCCTGTTCTCAATTATATTATAGCAGCTATAAACAGTCATTCTTTCACTTTTTCTTTTTCTTGACGGTTATAAGACAAACAAACGTGACATATTACAGAGAAACCTCAAAGCGTAAGATGTCGGCAAACTTAAAGTTACAGTTATACCTCTGACTGTTATAAAGCGCTGACACTGGAGACTCCTTCCATAGCCATTATCAGTCAGGGACAATCTGTCGCAGAATCGATATTACATCGTGACGGCCGACGTTCAATCATCGGTTGACCTTTTGTTTTCCATCAGAACTTGCTATGTAAGAGTTCAGGTCATGCGCTGACCTTCTTGTCAACACTCTTGCGTGCTCTTTGAAGTGTCTTACCATCTCTACATCTCTCACTTCCAGTTTTTCCTCGCTTTAAGATCCGCCCGAGTCCCCAATCTCTGCCGACTGTTCTTCCCGTCGTTCTTCTTTGCCGTGTGTTGACGTGCCCCAGACACTTCAGCTCGTATTATAGATCATGTCACAGACAAACCAAGACCAAGACAGTGGGTGTGCAATGGCCTCGGAGGATTTTCTCATCTACAGCTGTGTTTCTTTTTCTCCTTTCTCCTGGCACTTATCTTTGCTGTGTCAATCAAAATGAAGATGTACACAAGTGGTAAAACTTTGCCTCATTTGATGAATCCTCACCATACAGATATCCTAAAGCTCGGCTCTGTTCCATCATCTGAGATCACTCAACTTTAAAGATGAACAGTGCCACTGTCTCTCCCTCTGGGGCTTCTCTCCTTTCTGAATTTGCTCACAGGATGCTCGGGTCAAGACTTTCTCCAGACCAGGCGGTTTTGAAGCAGAAATTACTGATCCAACTCCACACTTGGATCAGAGGATTTGACACAACCATTCATATATAACACTGTTTAAATGGAGTGTATAAATAATTAGATGCAGAAAATATAGACAGACGTTTTTTTTTTTGCCTCATTTCATGTATACTCATCATCCTGACATCCTAAAGCTCATATAGTTCACTCTAAACCTCAGAGGATCTATCAAACTTGACACAGAATTGCCCCAGGATGATGTCGCTACCACAGTTTGGATTTTGGACAGTGTTTACTATATGGACTGGCTTTTGGGAATGAACTCTCTTTTGAAGCAGAATATATTTATTATTGAAGGACTCCTGAGGGGAACATTCAGATTAGGAGGATTTGCTTCTACATCTCTTGTTTTGAAGGCATCCAATAATAGTGCAAGGTATATAAAGAGAAGATAGAGAGTTCCCAAAGGTCGTGCTGAGCAGCGGGAATACCTCACTTGATTGGCCTTCTTGGTTTGGAGATCCAAAGCTCAGGTTTTTCCTTGTAAGCCTCTGAAGAGCCAACAACCTTCAGATAGATCCATCTAAAGATAAACTGCATCATGAAGTTGCCATTGATTTGAGTTCTGGGCATTGTTTATTCTTTGGGCTGGCTTTGGGGATGCTTGGGGATCTGTTTTGAAGCAAATTTATTTATTATTGGAGTATTTCTGAAGTGGACACTTGGATTAGGAGATTTTGCTTCTACAGCTCTTGATTTCGAGGCATCCAATAATACTACGCAGCACCGCTTTTTATCAAATAACACTAGAAATATATATTGAGAGAAGATAGAGAGTTCCCAAAGGTCATGGTGAGCAGCGGGAATACCTCACTTGATTGGTTTTCTTGGTTTGGAGATCCAAAGCTCAGGGTTTTCCTTGTAAGCCTCTGAAGCCCAACAACCTTCAGATAGATCCATACGAAGATAAACTGCGCCCTGAAGTAGCCATCGCGGTTTGAGTTCTGGGCATTGTTTACTGTTTATACTTGGGGATCTGTTTTGAAGCAAATTTATTTATTATTGAATTTATATCTGAGGTGGAACACTTGGATTAGGAGGATTTGTTTTTTTTTCCAAATAACACTAGAAATATATATATATATATATATATATATATATATATATATATATATATATATATATATTTGGTGTTTATCAGTGTGAATAACTCACTGTATTGGTTTTGTTTGTTTGGGGATCCTAAAGTGCAGGTTTTTCCTTGTAAGCCGCTGAAGAATACTTGTTTAAGGAGGATTTTCTGCAATGTCTCTTGATTGGCAAGGTCCGTTTATAGTACATACCACAAAGAATCAAGACAGAGAAGAAAGAGACATTTTTCAAATGTTTGTTTAGTCACTTGACAGCTTTATTTGATAATTACTCATTGCTCAGAAATCCTAAAGCTCAGATCTATGTTCCCCAGGATCCATCAACCTTCAAGCAACATCATTTGAGAATGAACCATGCTACCGTCAGGTACTGCCTTCCCTTGATTTAGCTTTGGGCACATGTCCTGTTGAAAAGCTAAAGCACCTTGTTTGATCCTCCTCTTACTCACTTACTGAAGCTCAGATCTTTCCCACTATGTTTTCCAGGATCCATGAACCTTCATCAACATTATTTGAAGATGAACTGCACCAGGAAGTGGTTGTTCCTTTTTTGGGTTTAAACATTATTGGATTGCATTATTATTATTATTATATGCATTATTATTGCATTAATGTCTTGGACCTTGGATTTGGACCAGAATTGTTTTTTTACGTGAAGAAGTTTTGAAGGAAAGTTATCAGCCTTCCTGGCTGTAGGATTACTGAAGAGGAACACTTGGATCCATAGAAAATTTTCTGCATCTCTTTCAGAGTCCAATTATGATATATACAATTGTTTTGATAGAATGTAAGAAGGAAGAGAGACAAAGACATTTTTCCAGTGCCCTATTGAACAGATAAAGCACCTTGTTTGATTGGTGGTAGTCACTTGCAGATCCTAAAGCTCAGATATTTCTTTCCAAGCGCCCAATGATCTATCAAACTTCAGAGGACATCACTGAAGTAATCGTCACTGTATGGACCACAGGACATACTTGCACCAAACTTGTTTCCCAAACAAACAATTTTGAAGCAGAAGTTATTGATTTTTTCTCCAGAGTGAAGGATTGCTGGAGAGGAACTCTTGAATCCAGAGGATTTGCTCCAACAGCTCTTGATTCAGAGATATCCAATAATGGTCCACACCACTGTTTCAATGAAATGTAACTAGAAATGGGGAGACAGAAGATAAAGAGGTCCCCAAGGTCAAGTTGAGCAGCCAGAATGTTTCAGAGATTCTAAAGCTAAGATCTTTTTCTCTAATCCACAAAAGATGTATCAACCTTTGGAAAGCATCATTCAAAAATAAATTATGCCATGAAGAACACTCTGGGGTAGTCTGATTTTTTTTTTTTTTTCACTTTGGAGATGCTTGGGACAAAATTGTCTTCAGACCAAACAATTTTCAAGCAGCACTTATTGATTTGGCTCCAGGCTGAAGGATTGCTCAGGAGGAACACTTGGATTAGGCGGATTTGCTGCAACGATTCTTGCTTTAAAGAAAGAAATTTCAGGCCCTCTAACGATACACACAACTGTTTCAACGGAACATGACTAGAGAAATGAGGAATTGCTTAGAATGGAACAGCACCATTATCTAGACAACCTACGGAGATCAGAGAAAAAGTTTGAAGTTGTACTTCATCCCTGGTTTCTTTGAAACTTGTGTAAATTTGAATTCTGACATAAAACTTGATATGCCTAATCACAGAGTGAAAATGTATTTCTCTTTGTGTCCGTCTGATCTGAACCACGTTCATGAATAATCAAGGAGAGTCGATTTTTTGAATCGGTTTTTTTTTTTAAGAAAGACATCCCATCCATATCAATGTATACACTGGGATATACAGTACTATCGAGCCTCCACGACATTAAACGTACAAGAAGCTACATGGAGTCCAAGTAATATGACAAGTGTAAGACAAGTGCAATGGAATGATAGTAAAAAAAAAGTGCATAGATAGTAAATAAATAAAAATAAAACAAAGTACACACTAAATAACAGACCATGAGTAGTATCTGGAGAAATTTGCACCTTGTAATGTGATGACCCATCCAGTATCCACTAAAAGAAACAGATGGAAATATGTCTTCGGTGTACTTGTGGTCAACATTCCCTTGCGTATATGACCATCTCTGTAGGACAGAGGCGTTAAATACTGCAAATAAAGGAGGTGGTGTTTTACTTAAAGGTAAAAAAAAAAAAAAAGCTAAAGTAGCATAATGAACTCTGTTGGGGGGTCGTTTAAAATGGTAGCACAGTGGAGCAGTGAGTAGCGTTGCCGCCTTACGGCTCCAGGGTCACCGGTTCAATCCTGAGCTGGAGTTTCTGTCTAAGTGGGGTTTCACATGTTCTCTCCATATCTGTGTGGGTTTCCTGCAGGTTCCCTGGTTTCCTCACACCTCTCGAAAACATAGCAAGACCATAACAAAAGCACGCACTGAACTAACAAAGCTTGCCCTGCAAACCAAACAGGGTACTGTGAGGTACAGGGAAATGATAAGAGGGGGAATTTGTGAAAGTGAATGTGTGTATTGTCCTGAGATGGACTGGGGTCCCATTCAAGGTGTAGTCCCACCTCACCCCCTGTGTTCCCGGGATAGAGCCATGATCCTGGACAGGGCATGGTTTTTACTGAAGAGCCACAGCGTGTACGTTGCATGCAGCAGCGCAATATGCAAGATTGTGATAATGGAGCAAAAAGGGAATTTTCGTGCCTCTACTTGAAATCTCAATGGTGCGACCGGTATCTGCTTTCCCCGAAGTTCTGGGTTTTTGTGAACAGATTTAGTTCAGAAGACAGAAATAATAAGATGCACCTTTTGGCCCACAAACAGCCCTGCCATTTTTATAATTACACAAAGGAATCGGATGGCATTGAACACAGACGCTGGGAGCATGCTAATTTATGCTAGCCTGAAAGCGTATATGGTACACACTGCTGCTTTGGTGCACTGGGAATGCGCTGATCATAAACAGTGCATGATAAAGATGTGATTGTGTCAAAAGCTGTGAAAAAAAAAAAAACAGCAACATCAAAGTAGCTGAAAAAAGAATAGGAATGAATATAAATAAAAGTCTGCACCACAGATCACACAGTAACTCTTTTAATTTTTTTTTTTTTTTTTTTTTAAAACAAAAACACACCCCCAGAGACGGAATCGCGCATGCGGGATACCAGGGTTCGTGTGCCCTTACTTTCAAAAGTGCCTAAAATAGAATTTCATTAGGAGGGCGCCAGGTGACGGGGCGTAATAAGGAATCGTGGCAGTCCCATGATGACACGACTTCGTCTTACATTCCTCCAACTCCAATTTATTCTCCCCAGCCACCAAACGCCTCAAATCTTTCACTCTGCCGTCTATTTGATAAGAACCCGCTGGCCATGAATATGATGGTCCTTAGCAGGAGAAGAAGACATCACGAGTGTGTCAATCGAAAGAATCCGGAACGTGAGACTCGCTGCAATTACCAGGCTTTCAGTGAGTAGACGGACAGGACAGGACTTCCTGCTTGATGAAAAAAGACATTTCCTTTTTCTACAACGTCCTGTAATGGACTTGTTAATTGTGAAAAGAAGACGTGTTGATCGTATGCTGACAATTAGAGGAAATGCTTTTCTGGGACCATTTTCACCTGACTAATTTCGACAGGCTGTCAGTGACCAAAAGCTTTGACTCATTCACGTGGCAGACCGAATACCAGAAAATACGATTATGTCTTACATTTATGTCTTTTTTTTTTTTAACGAAAGAAACATAACCCCAAATTAAATAGTGGAATCTTATGATTATCGTGTTTATCTCCATTATTTTTGAGGCTTATTTCCTGCCTGAAATCCTAATCACCTAAATCTCCATTGATTTTTTTTTTTTCCCTAAGCATTCAGATTTCTTTTCCTATAATCAGACTGAACATTTAGCATGCGTTCCTGTTTGTCCAGCATCCTCTAGAGCTCTAGAGGCTTCAGACTTAAAAGATTAAACCCATTTGCATCACACGTGTCCGGCAGAAGTAATGAAAAGGTTTTTCACAGACGAGCTTTCAGAATTGTGATTCATATGATTCTCCAAGCTTATTTTCTGATAAAAGCCATAATTGAGCTCGGGAAAAAAAAAAAATGGCCCATTTTCACCTCCAAATGTTTTGTGTTCAACATGACCTATTTGCCGTCTTTCTTTATTCATGAACAGGAGATTTGGAGCAAAAAAAAAAAACTTTTAGGAAGTTGGAGGTAAGATAAATAATAAGCTAGTCAGCTACACGGAATGGAAAATAATGTTATTAATCATTCACAGACATTTCAAATGAATGTTCCTGTTTTAGAGGTGTTAAGGATGATTAAGTTTTTGGTTGCGTCCTAGCTAAATACCGTTTTCCATTTTCGTTCCTCGAACCTTTTCAGAGCCCCAACCACAAAAGACCCAGTATTTCATCGATACTGCAAGAGACAACGTCTACACCATTAAAAAAAAAAAAAAAACGTTGACCCAACGTGAGCGTTGGTTTGATCTGGTCGATTAGGTCAGAAGTGCGCGGAGAGTCTTCTACGTTCTTCTAGCGCTTTTCCTCATTTTTTATTAGGCTTCTAAAGCAACTCAAACAGCCACGGAGAGCTTTACAAAAGACTGCTATATGAAAGAGACTGCGATAAAAACAAATATAAGCCAGACATTCCAAGCTTGAAAGCTTTTGGTGCGCTCTGTTGGCAGATGATCACTTGGAACAAAAAAACTGAAAATTAGCTTATATTATTAACGCTTTACATTAGGGATACATTTAGTAAATAAATTCAATTATCACAAACGTAGCATGACGACTTTTTTTACTTTTTGTGTAGTAATGCTGGTTTGTCAGTGTTAATTATCACGTGCAATAATGTCAAATAGTTAAGAGAACCTTAACGTAAAACATGGACCCCTTGCGTTTTTTTTTACTGTAATCGCACAAAGAAAAAATATTAGATACATTTGCATATATTCAAGATATTTTCACGAAGGTATCATTTTTCTTGCATTTTAATTATTAATTATTGTAATGTTTGTTTTTTTTCCCTTTGTATGTAAATGCATATTTATTTATTTACAGTATATAGTATTTATATAGTTCATGCACATATAGTGTACATACTGTACATGTACAGTGTCCTTAATATTAGCGTAATAATATTGTTTTTAACATTATGCTTCAGTTACCGGCCTCATCTCAATCTTGATTCTGTAAACTGTATGTAATGTAATGTCTGAAGGGAGATAAAGTATAAACAGATGAAGTCATTTTTTGCGTCCTGTACGATAAGAACGTTCGCTTTAATAAAAAATTTCCTAATGGCCGATTGCGCTTCGTTTTAAACGGAGGTGCTTCTGTGGTGCTCTGACAGGAATTAGCTCTGGGGAAATACAGAAAGAAAGAGCATTAAACTTTGATAAATGTCAAGCTTTTTCGGCTCAGTTTTTTTTTCCCGAAGACTTTAACAGTCCTCCTCCGAGACGAGAGGAATCAGTCTGGACCGGCCGACGGTCAGCCGTTAATTAAGGAGGCGGTAAAAAAGATACAGTGTCAAGATCCCTACCTTATGCTCAAATGCTAAAGGGAGGTTTGAATTCTCTAATTAGGCTGCCGACTAAAAGTTTGGTTGGTGGAATGCTTCTAACTTTCTGCAGGAACTAGTGGGCAAGTCAAGCTGTTTGAAGAAAAAGCCATTAGCACTTCACCTTCTTCTTTTTTTTTTTTTTATAAGCAGAAATAAAAAGCCTTAAAAGGTCTTTAAAAGGGAAAGGAAGCTTTGTAGCCGGTGGTGGGGACCTCCTGAATGTTAAAGTGTTTCAAACGCTCTCCAGAGCCGTAAGGTACACTTTCACACTGTCTCCATAAAATGCAGATGTGAAACCTACGAGGTTTTAAAGTGTAGACACGTCTCTACGACTCCCACGTTCATATTCATGAGCATTAACATCGTTCACATGCTTATGTATGCTGCGTGACCCATTTCTGTTTATCAGCCTTCCTTTGATAATGTTTTTTCTTTTTTTTTTTTTTTTTTTTTAGCTTTTCAGTCAGATTTTTTTAAGTGTCTTTGCTCACCGATTTTGCTTCATTGCAGGTAACGGAGACGAGGACTGGCCCTCTCGGCTGCAGCACCTACGATAATCTGGACTCGGTGAGCTCGGTGCTGCTGCAGAGTCCAGAGAGCAAACTACACCTGCAAGGCAAGTCTAAATCTGCATCCCCACTCCTGCTCTTATCCTGGAATTAAAACTCAATCTCTGGTGTAACAGAGGTGGAAAAAATCAGTCGCTCAGGAGCCTGGGACAAGCAGATTTCACATCTGGGTTATTAGTTTTTTATTTATAGATGCTCTGTAGACTAGTAGGTTCAACAGCCAGAAAAAGAAAAGAAAAAAAAAAAAAAAACTCCACACACTACACTATTGACTTTTGCAAAATGAAAGTTTTAGTTTGCTACGTAGCTATGTTTATACTTTATGCTGCTGTGATGAGGCACGATGCTTGACACTATACAGTATATTATTTGTGCTGCATTCATTAGGCATTCATTATACATCCGTCAATCAGAATTTCTGACCTCTGACTAGGAAAAAAACGTAAGAAATTGCCCCCTCGACTTGGAACTCTGTACTCCGAAAGTCAGGAAGGACTCCTCAACCCCAAGCTGAGCATATGACGTCAAGTCAACATGGCCGCTCACGCACCATCAGCAGTAATTATCATGTCACTACAACTACTACAGTTTGCTGTTGTGAGAAAGCAAATACATCATAAGCTCATGATCACTAATGTTAGCTGGCTGGCTTTGCTGGTAACAATTCATACTTCATACTTCCCACTTCCGAGTTAAGTCGAATGCAACGTTTAGCTATGTGTTTACAAGCTATTTTATTGCTAATTCTCAAGAACATTTTTTTTTTCAGGGAGCACTGAAAAAATTTATGCTAGTTAGTGGGTAAGCTTATTAGCGGGTTCAGTGAGGTTCCTAGCCGAAAAGGTACCAGACTTTGGAGTTCACACTCAAGTTAAATTGAATACATTTACAAGTTAAATTGAATATATACAGTACATACAAGACAGATGTAATTTAATGCCAAATATAAAACACTCTCTAAGCACAACTACAAATGTAACAAGTAAGCAAATTTGTCTATTTGTGGTTACATCTACGGTTTGGATTGTTTAAATCCAAACAATACCAAAACTCTTTAAAAAGAACTGATGCTTTGCTTTGTCTCTCGTGAAGTCCATCATCTTTTTGCGTTTCTTTACAGTATTATACTGTATATCATTAATTTTGAAATAAATCCTCTTCCAGAAGTTAGCACTCTGGTGTAAAGCTCAAAGGTACAACAAAAATCGGATTATAGATTAAAGGAAAAAAAAAACAGCAAGTGTGTTAGAAAGTGTTGGGTCGTCGTGAGCCACCAGAGCAGAGCCTTAGCGTCGAAAGGCATCGTCATCACAGAGTCTTGGCAGAGTCATCACGTCTCTGTGTCGATTGTGGAGGCCACAGCATCTCATTCGCATCATCATGCTCATCAGTGGAGCCTCGTACCCTGTGGGTGGCGATGTGAGTGGAGTCATGATGGAAGAGACCACGACCATCAGGATAGGAAAGGGGCTGCCAGTTTTTCCTCTAATTTTTTCCACAATTCATTTTTCCACCATGTTTTTATAAAGCAATTAAATCTTAATTAAAAAAAAAAAGGTTGATCACATAATTAACAAATGATGCAATTTTGTCTGTTTAGCTGCTCAAACAACATTCGTTTTTCACAAATAAAAATACAATAAAAAAAAATGCTTCAGTAGAATACACACAAAGACACAGCATGGGAGGAAAAAGCGCCTCATCAGGCTAGGACTCTGTAATTGTGTTTTTGCTCGATTTATCATCCACTTGTACATCCGCTGTCTGTCAGAAAGCAAAAAAAAAAAAAAAGAGATGAAAGACAGTCACAACTGCAATTTTAGTCCCGGGCTCATATTGCTTTCAGCTTCGTCTGCGCAGGTCTCAGCACTCGAGTTTTTACAGAACGACTCTGAAAGAGAAATGTTTTCCTTGCCATTCAGCTACGCCCCAGACACATGAATTCATCCTGAAGAGATTGCTATGTCTGTACGGATTTGGATAATGACATTGTCTGTCAAACACACTTTCTTCGGCTCACAGCTCAGGTATTTAAGATTATATTTGTGCGCATCTGCCGGATCGACTTCGACGCGCCCCGATGTAAAATTGCTGTCTAGTGGCCGTGATAAAGCACAGCCATCTGCAGATTGTGTTCTTCGGCTAGCTACGGGAAATTATAGGTAGGAGTTTAGCATTCAGCTTCACCTGCACAAGTGCTACATTTGTTGGTAAAAGCAGCCGTTCTCCATTTCAGTGCAGCTGCGTTTTCAACTGAAGTGCTTAAAAAGACATTTTATGATCATTTATATTCACTGAACACATCTATCCGAGGAAACGAGGAAGAAAGCGGAATATAGTCCAAGCTTTGGGCTGAGAAGTTGAAGGCTCAAAGTAGAAATTGAGTAAAGAAAAAAAAAAATACAATTTATACAATTAGCTAAGACAAGTTTGGCATGAAACATTTATTTATTCATTTATTTATTTGTTTGTTTGTTTGTTGGTTGGTTGGTTAGTTTAGGGTTACAAGGCTAAATAATGAAAACCTGTCTCATCAAAAAATCAGTTTTCTTTCTTTCTTTCTTTCTTTCTTTTAAATAAAAATACATAAATTACACACGCAGCGTTTAGTACGCAGAGTAAAGCGATACAGTAAAAATATCATACCACAATACTTGAAGACATCTTCACGATATATGAATCCTATGTATCGCGATATATAGTATGGCTGAGATTTTGCTGACAGTAACATACTGTAGGTCTTGGAGATGTTTATTGAACATTCGTGGAGGGAGTCTCCAGCGTCAGCACTTTGTAACACTCGGAGATAAAGCTGTAACCTGAAGTTTTCTGAAATCTTCAGGACAGAGGCGTTTACGCTTCTTTGTGGTTTCTCGATAACATGAGAAGCTGCGTTTTCTCGTCTTATTAACTTCAAGAGAGAGGGGGAAAAAAAAAAAACGAGACTGGTGGCTAAACTACTGTTTCTAGCTGCTATAACATAAGTGAGAACAGGAACTAGCTTGCTTCCTCGACATTCCGCAACATTAAATGAAACTATAAGTGAATACGAAGTATAAAAAAATATGATGTGTCATTCTTTAATAAGTAAATAATTGAAATTGTTGGGAAGTTGCTGTGGTACAAGAGGAATAGGACACTTTCGGACATGCAGGGACTCAGCTTCATCACACCACTCAGGCACGGTTTATACCCTACTTAATTTTTATTTAAAAATGAAATGATCTAGCTTGATGTTGTTGGTAGAGGCAAGAATATGAAGATTGGGGGATCTATTTGTGGAATAAGGTTTTTTAGCACTGGAAAAAACTGTAGATATAGAAAAAAGCCTGATAAGTTTCTCTTTTTTTCACAGAATGACGTGTACGTTTTTGTTCTCATCAAACTATTCCCAGGGCCTGAATTTGCTCTACTTCTTGCTGCTACTCCAGAAGCACGACTGCTGAGTGGTTATGATGAATATTTCATTGTACGCATCATGGACAATGATGTTAACAATGCAACTTGGTCTATCTTTCATCTGTCCTTCACGTCTTTTCTTTGTTCCTCTCTGAAAGATTTTTCCTCCAGCGATGTAACAGCTGGAGAGAATAGCCTTTGATGCTATCGGTCATTAAGCTTCCTTTAAAGCATTGTAAACAAGCGATGACAGCACATCTCTGTGGTTATATGGATTAGCCATCTGGCACGTCATAAAAGTAATGCAAATTGTTTATATATACGCGAGTTTAATGATGAGAACGGATGCTAGAGGAAAGCCATGATGTACTGGAAACAAGAACATAAAAAATAACGAGGAAACGGCCGCCATCTTCTCAGCACTGGGAACTTGGATGGTCAGATGCATGACGCAAGAGTGAAATGAACTGCACGTCAAACTTGATTCTTGTTTCCAGATCTTGGGTGACTCGCTGAAATCAGAGCAAAAACTGCATGCATTTGCTGAATGTCCTTTTTTCATCATGCTATAAAAATAACGGGGATGGAGGCTCATGTACACTCCCTAGCAAAGGTGCTAACTTGTCAACTGGGTTTCTTTTAAGGCTGTAACCACGTGCTAATATTTTACTTCAATTCTTCTTACAGATAGCTGCACTCCTGCAAGAGACCCAGGTGTCATGTTAGCATCATTGCTAGTGAGCGTATCTGACCCCTCCATCTTTCCTCTGCTATTATCCGGTCATGTTTTTATTCACCCCTGCGCCTCAGAGCCAAAACCCCACAACAGAGTCGTGGCGCAGGTTAGCTAGCATCACGACGGCTCCTGTCAGATCGCTGTTTAGTGTCATAAAGCAAACACACACACTCCACACATGATAGGGGGAAAAAAAAAATGGAAATGCAAAAGGCCGATGGAGAATATCAGAGAAAATGTCTGACATTTCAGAAAATAGACATGACATTTCACAGGAAGTCAGCAACACAAGTGAACTGCGCTGTGTCTTATTTTAGCAAGATGCAACATTATTAAGTGTTCTTCGCTGAGCAGGGAGGTCCGATTGACACAATGAGCTGTAATGGAGAAACAGAGGAGCGATCACGGCAATCTGAGGGAAAACGAGGCTTCCGTCACCTCCCATTAGACACTAGACTATTTTGTCTGTATTTAATAACAGATTACGAAAGGTCACTGTGAGAAGGATCGCTGTAGCCATTTATAAAATTGCCTTCGACTTCCTTCGGCTCTGTTGTTCGCTGCGCAGGGAGCTGAGCGGTGACGCAGATGACAGTTTCAGAGGAGAAGTTGCAGTTTGTGATTTATCAGCATTTAAACCCAGTTTCCTAGCTATAATCTACCGAGATCTTCAGTGAATAAATTCTAAATGTGTTTGTTCCGTGTGTATATTTGCAGATTCATATGCATTTGGTCACTCATAGCGGGGAAAAAAAGCTACTAAACTATATTTTTGTAGCTTTAATATTGATACAAATTAGTGTGACCAAGTGTGTGTCTTATATTCATTTTAAAGGTGCTCTAACATTTACTTTCCCAAGCAATTTAGTAGCCTTTATTCTGAGAGTGATAAAACTAGACATGTTTTTGTGGAACCACTATTTATTCTACTGGCTCACTTAAAAAAAAAAACAAAAAAAAAAACAAGTGCTAAACTGTACCATTGTGTATCGGTTGCCCTTTTTTCTACATTTAGTGTTTCACCAGGGACTTTGAGGTTTCTCAGTGGCATGACAAGCTGTGTTTTTTGTGTTTTCGTCCTATTAAATTCACAGAGGAAAAAAAAAAAGAGAGGCTGGTGATGGAGCGACTGTTTATAGCTGCTATGAAATAAGTGGGAACAGGAACTTGTTTTGCAAGCGTTCTACATTAAGTGTAGCTATAAATGGATATAACGTACGAAATGTTCTTTAGTAAATCAAAAATATACACCATATGGCCAAAAGTATGTGCACCCCTGACCATCGCACCCATATGTGCATCTTCCCCAAACTGTTACCACAAAGTCTGAAGCACACAGTTGTATAGAGCGTCTCTGTGTGCTGTGGCTTTACAGTTTCCCT
>CM075029.1:1705113-1729229 GCA_037576675.1 Pangasius sanitwongsei
CTCTTGTAGCTGAATGAACACAAATCCCCACAGCCACGCCCCAACATCTAGTGGAAAGCCTTCCCAGAAGAGTGGAGGCTGTTTTAACAGCAAAGGGGGGACAAACTCTATATCAGGGATGTTCAGCCATCACATGTGTTTGTGATGGTCAGGTGTCCACGTACTTTTGGCCATATAATGTATATGTTGTTGGCAAATCGCTGTGGTATAAGAGGAAAATAAAAACACTTTGGGATGTGCTGTTTTAGGAAAAAAAAAAATCAACTTGGGTTGTTTTTTTTTTTATGTCAGACCAATATGTTGCAAACAGATTTCCTTGACAAGACAGACAATCTGCTTTGATTACCAGCATTTATCCGTTTATGTCTGGAGTTCATAAGACAACAAGTTTATGGATATAATCTCACACTAATTTGGCTATTGCTTGAGTAGGTTAGGAAGGATCCCTCTTGAATTTTTTTTTTTCCAGCTGAATGTAGATTCAAATTCATGATCAGTTTTAATTCGGTCCTGTAATAGTCAGCTGGGTGAAGTCAAGATATTAGGTGTACTTTTTATCTGTGGACGGCTCTCTTTCACCGAGCTGAATGACTTTGCCTCGAGACAACCAGCAAACAGAGATAATGACACACATTTCCATTTCCAGATGCAATAAAATCAACCTCGCCGTCATGTACAGCAGCACACAGTTGGGCAAATTACCCGCCGACAGATTTTCTTTTTTTAATACATGTTGCTTTACTGCATCATGATGTCATTGTCGGCCTGCGTGTTCATCATTGCGTTGGTGTTGCAGTGGCCAGATTGTGTCTATCAGCTTCTCGGTAGGGATTGCAGAAACCAGATGAAGTTCTGATTTTACTCTGGAGTTGAGCCAGAACAGGCTGACCTTCAGGCCAACGTGCTAGTGGTGAGTACCCAGGACATTACTGCATCGTGACTAACACCAGACCTAATGATAAAACTCTTTTAGGACCATAAGTGGTCTTTTAAGCAGAAAAGCAGCATCTCGGTTATAATTATTGTTGAATGCCCGTCTCATGGCTTTTTTTTTTTTTTTTTTTTTGTAGACATGTTACTCTGGCACTTATTTCAATAGGGTGTCTTCCTTGCTTTCTGCAAATCACTTGTTTGAAGACAAAAAGAGAGACCCGCAAACAATCCCAAGACTGCTGTAACATAAATGATAACAGGAACTAACTTTTCACACAAGAGGCTCCACAACATTAAATGGAACTATAAATGGATAAATAGTATGACGTGTCATTTGTTAATAAATAAAAAAAATATTATAGGAATAAGACACATTCATCATACCACCATGATCATACCACCCCATTGTTCTTTTTTTTTTTTCCCCCGGTAACAGCGCATCCTGAAGTGTATTTATTTGAGTAATTAAATGAAACTGAACAGGCACTGTAAAGCTGTGGCTTCGTTTGTGGGCGTATGTCTTCTCAAATTTTTTTTTGAACCCTCCTACGGAAGGCGTTCTGAAGTTTAGCTGAAGCCGAGTGACCTTCTATTGTTATATAACATAAACAACTCGGCTTTGTCCACAATCACGGCTGAGTCTGCTTCGCCAACTTTATTCAGCCCATATTGTACCCAGCTCTATAACCTCCATCTCTGACCTCCCCTGACAAAGACCGAGTTGTGCGACAGGCTTCCCAGCATGGCTGCCATTCAAGATAGTGGAGAAAACAGCATGGCTCAGAGAGATGGCAGTCTGAAAGGCTCCAGCCATAGCAAGGTCAACGTGAAGGGGGAATAGAGACGAGCCTGAGAGATCATTATTTACCCTGAGGTGTCAAGGCAGCGTTTGGCACTGGCACTGGCTGAATCCCAAATGTTTAGTATCTCCAGAAGGATTCTGCTGGATGTCTAGTCTTAGGCTGCTGTTCCTCGGGTGTTTTTTTCCTTCTTCTATTTTCTTTCTTCTTGATCAGGCTCACGAGGAAAGAAATAAGCCTGCAAATGTGAGGCAGTGGAGTTTCCCGATTGATCCATGTAGAAGATCTGTAATAATCATCCCCTATTCGATTGCAAATTTAGCTTTATTGATTCGGGAGATGCTTTCTATCCAAAGTGACCTACAAGCAGAATCCAATCTAATCATAAAGCGGAGCAGGTCAAGGCTAATGGTCTTCCTCAACGGCCCGATGATGATCCTCTGGCAGTCTGGGAAAGAACCTTAGCTCGGAACTTAATCAGAGAGCAAGAGCAGATGAATTTTTTAAACACACCGCTGGAGACGTGCCTTGCAGGTGTGCAGGAAATCAGCAGAGGTAGATGACCATGCTAGATGTTTCTAGGACGAGATATGTTTTCGACATGCTGCTTGGACTGATGCGAACAGTCAGGATAAATGTGCCTGGGGTTTGCATACAAATTAAGTCTGTAGTTTGCGTCCTCCTGTCAAACATTCATTTAGGTGATTTGAAATTGGACCTACGGTGTTTCGGGCAAATTGGTGTTTTGCAAAAAGGCAGGGAACGAAATCACTGGGATAAAAGCACTGCCTCCCAGAGTACTCTTTAAAGCCATAAAGTATTTTAAAAAACTAATGCTGTCATTTTGAGTTTTTTGAGGGATTTGAAAGGTCAAACAAGTTGCAACCTTTTAATCGCCATGAGTCGGCACACCAAAAGCTCTTTCTGGAGATTTCGACAGGAGGGAAAGGCTGTGCTGCTGCCAGTGACATAAATCAGAAAGCTAGTGCATGCACAAGCTTTCATCTAGGTATTTCTGGTGACAGGAGGATACAAGAGTCTCTTTTCTCTCTCACTTTTCAAAGAGCCGCTCTTTTAGCAAGGCTTTGTTATCTTTAGGCCTGGGAAGCACTGATAACAGTGAATGATAATGCGACAAAGGGGCACAGAGAGATATTGCATTTCTCTCGGTTGGATTTAGGCTGAAATGCTGAGGCAAAAAAAAAAAAAAAATTGACATCAAGGGAAGACACCTATTAAAGCTGCGTCATGTCTGGTTCATGCAGAAATAAACGAGTAAATGCCTTTATTGCGTAAATATGGCACGCGGCGCATAAAATGATAGAGAAATGTATTTCTACAGTGTGCAGTTTGTCGAAGCTCCCTTTTTTTTTTGCGGGGTTTGCAATCTCCTCTAGGAGAAATGGTACCACGGATGAGAGATATACATCTTTACTGTTAGACTGCCATTTCAAGGAAACATCTACAACAGCGGAGGTGGAACTAAAGATCTAAAATAGTAAAGCCTCAAATAAATCTGAGCAGAGCGTCCTTGGTATCCCAAAAGACAAGGCAGTTCACAATCCCTCTCAAAGTGAACTGAGTGAGCATATACATTTGATTTATTTATTTATTTATTTATTTATTTATTTATTTATTGAGGGCTTTAGCAAGGAATGACAGCTACAAGGATCTCAAAGATCTATGATAAAATGGTGCTACTCACTAAAAGGTGTTAGTGTTCCATCCGGGTCACAGCACCAAATTACAAAAAAATTGGCACCATGCGTCTGGAAATGTGACTGATTCCTAGATCTTCATTTACAGACCTTTCAGGGTGGATCAGTACAGCATTATAGTCAGTCATCAGTCTGGATTTCACACGTCCATAAATCAGAAAACCTCTAAACAAAATAGCAGTGAACAAACAAATAAGAACATAAGAAATGATCATTGACTCTCAGGATTGCGCCACGGTGCCAGGCTGTTCTCTTTGTTTTCCGTGATCCTAGAGAGTCGATATATCCTTTATATGTATGAACGAGGTGACAATAGTCATGTATTAGATTGGATAACTTGTTTAACATAAGCAGCCATGAATCTGAATTTTCATCTGGATAAGTAGCTTTAGATAAGTAGCAAAGATTATGTGAAGCAAATCTCCACAATCCAGTGAATTAAATTTCATCCATTTCACACGGTGTAAATGCATTAAGTTTGACTTTGGCCTAGAGGACATAAGGAGTGTCTGATAAACCATTCTGAGTTCTGCGTGTGGAGGTACAATTCAACCCAAGTTCCTAAGTTCCCCTCCAACATAAAACGCTGAGCTTTTGAAGGTTAAAACATTCTTTTTTAAAAACACTATCATAATATCATCAGGCCCAGTATGAATTAAAACCATTTTTTTGTTGTTGTGAAAGTCATTAAACATGATGACATGCAATCCCTCATCTCCTGGACAGTTCAATCTGTCAGACCTTTTACTAATGACTCATTTTATAAAACGCCCAAACACTGAGAAATATAGTGAGGGCTGAACCTGACAATCAGAGTGTTTCTGCACTGAAATTACTGCTCAGTCATGTGCAGAGTGGACCGTCGTGTCTTATTAAATAGGAGCTTTGTTCTAAATAGATCTCATTTTATTTCTGATGGAAAGTCAGCAGAACCTGAAAAGTTGGCTGCGTTTCTTGTTTTTTCAAGCCATTTTTCCCTCATTAAATGCTGTTGTTAATTGAACCTTCATATAAATATGACTGAATGTTCTTTTTGACACACAACAAACATATTTTCTTCTACTTGATCAGGAAATAAAAGACTTTTAGGGACCTAAAAATCTGTACCATGTGAAACACTAATTGAGCCATCTTGATTCATATTATATATTCAATTAAGTTGGACGGATGACAGCGAGTCCATCATCGCTTTAGCTCTGGCATCCATAAATTAGGGAGAAAAACAAAAGCAGATACATTTTTCAGCGTTCAGTTGCCCTCTATCTCTCTCCTCCACCCATATTCTCCTTTTCTCTTCTTCCATGAGTCATGAGCCTATCTGGTAAGATTTATGAATATGTTCGAATAGCCTGAGCCAACAGTTTTCAAAGTGGTGGAGAGAAAATAAATTAAACAGCCCCACAGGCAATTCATCTGCAGTTTGATGGATTACATACCCATCATCGCACTCTCCCTCTTTCCCTTTCTGTCGCCTTCAAATAACAGGCAAAAAAAAAAAAAAAAAACCTTCGTAAACAAACAAACAGGAACAAAACAAATCAATTAAGACGTATGTGCATCGGGGCCTTTCAGCGATAAATTCAGCGCTGGAAATGAAGTTATGAAAAACAACCGTTTTGAGACGATGCTGCTTTGAATGTATTTCATGAAATATTAAAAGGTAAAAAAAAAAAAAAAAAAAAAAAGACGTGTAATGAAACTATAAACCAAATCTTGGCCAGATGATGTAATCACATGATGTAATTGCATTTTTTTATCAAGTTCATCATATTATGGCCAAAATAGTTTACCTTACTCAGATTTCCTCTAAATATTTGGACACTACAGATGTCTAAGGATGCTTTTACAACCTATTCATCTGTTTGTCAAATCCAAATCTGTGCAAAATTGATCGAATCATTTCGAACCGTTTGGTTCGGTTTCACACTGCGTATAAATGAACAGAGGAAAAAGAAAAAGAAATGGTGTGTAGGGCTGAAAATATCCTCTTAAATACGCTTTCATTCACCCAAGCACAGAAACCATGGAGTTGGTGTGAAATAAATGATGCTTCCATAAGTAACTTGTTTGAAACATTTTGTGTGTCACATCCAGCATTTATTTTCTCTTTTTGTTTTGTACGTTTGCTCAGAACATATTGAATTTTTGCAGTGCTACTGCTCTATCCTTTGGTTCAGTTTAGCAGCTCGCATCTAAAAAAAAAAAAAAAAAAAAAAAAAAAAAAAAAAAAAAAAAAGCTGCAACCCAAAACACGACATGTTGGTTCACTTCCTGCAGTCAGGTCGACTCAGAGTCGAATCCCTTTCTCACTAGAGTTCGCTCAGGACCACCTCGCTCAGGCGCTCTCAGGCGCGAGTGTGATTCTCTTCTGACCTGCCTAAAGAACCGCACCGAGACAGAGAACGCACCAGGGTTCCATTCAAACAGACTACAAGCTGCACTCACTGTGAAAGCACCCTTAAACTTCTCATCACAAACCAGCACATCGGCAGAGACGCCGAGATGAAAATGGCTTTTCGAACAGACAGAATGACTGTAATCAAAATCTCGGGCGTACGGATAATCAGAAATGTCTACGGCTTAATCTTGCTCTGTTTAATGTCATGCGATGTCGAAGCCGAGCCTCACATCAGACGGTGGAGTAGTGAGGAATCGCTCTGGTTGAAAAAGCTCGGCGGCTGGGCACAGCCACCTCCGTAATGCCATATCATTTAGAAGATTGATGCCAGCGTGATTCAGTTCAATTCTCTGGGATGCCAGGCGCCCAGCTAGCTGATGAAATCTCTCCTGCGTGACCTGGGGGTCGGCTCTCAATTGGAGTTGGTCAATCTGGAGTGTGTTTCTGCTTGGACCAGCGGGCCGATAAATCAGCCGCAAGCGCAGATTGCCGACTCTTTTTCCCCATGAGCTCGGACCCTGCTCGTTTTCTCTCTCTTTTTTTTCCCCCCTCTATCGATTTGGATTTTTTTTCACTTTCAGACGATGTTTGTGACAGCTCGACATTTCTGCTTGTACACATTTATTTATGATAGATCTTTCCAGTGGGTTTAAAGGTGAAACAATATGATAAATCAATGCTACGGTAAGCGTATAACCCTATGTCATGGTTTTGGTATGTTCAGCGATGTCAGTTAGGAGGCTTTGATTTATAATTAAGCTGCAAATTACAGTTTTATATTAATGCGCATGTCAAACTACGATATTGTTTCTGTAGTAACAAGCATGCCAGTCACTACACATAAAGATTAAAAAAACATGTGTAGTCACTGATATTGTGAAGTTTTCTGTAAGGAGACATTTATTGAACATTTAAGGAAGGAGTCTCCAGTGTCAGTGCCTCGTAACTGTCAAAGACAAGCTGCGTGTTGCTGAGAGGGAAACGAGAGGCTGGCGCGGGAACGACTGTTTATAACTGCTATAACGTAGCTAGTTTAATGGATGTCCCACGACATGTGTAAATGTGTAACTCTAAACGGATAAAAAGTATGACATGTGCTGTGGTATAAAAGGAATAAAACATGCTGTTGGGACTTGCTGTTATAGCAAAGTAATCAACTTTGGCATGGCAGCAGTAACTCCACTTCATGTAACTACCCTAATAGTTGATTATTTTCCTGTAACAGCACGACTTGGAGTGTTTTGTTCCTTACATAACATATTTGTTTATTCATAAGTCTTAAAAGGAAGATTTTTTGATTGTTCCATAGTTTTTTTTTTACATAACAGCACTTCATAAAGGGTTCTATACGTATTGGATCTATTCAAACATAAAATTAAAGTTAATAATGTCCAAGTGCTACTACTGACGCTTGTATACTGTGCATGGGCAGAAGTAAATTATTCAACAGTGAGGACAATTAGTTGGGGGGGGGGAGAAGAACAAAAATCACACACATTGATGGTGCTGGTAATCAAGATGTCCTCTGTCTAAAAATGGTAGGGAAGAAATTACACGGTGCACCAAATTACAGGTTGGGAGTCAGCTGAGCTGTCCGCGGCATTGGCGCTGTCCACAGCGCAGAAACATCTCCAGCAAGGCTGAACGCTGGACATGTGGCGCGTGATCTCAACCCTGTCTGTGCTTATGCTTCTCCCGCTTCCCTCTGACAGGAACGAACTCTCGACATTATGCTCGCATTATGTGAAAGAAGTCGTCGATAAGATGTAAGATCATTTCATGTAAACTGCTATGACTGTGACCGCATGATTGATGAGAGTAATATACAATTTCCTCCTCACTGTATCATTCTGCCCTCTTTTTTTGCGCGTGTGAATTCAAATACACTCGCGTTATTATGATTGATGGTATAATACAGCCATACGGCAATAAAATTACCCTGTAAACGATTTTATGAATTGATCGATATTTTTCAATATATGCCCCTTTTTTTTACGACGCTGAAGAGACCACCACTTTCAGAAACGTCAAGCTGAGTGCACATTACAGAGCTCTAATAACAGCATCCTGTTCAGAGGTTGTGTAATTGCTTCACTTATTGCCACTGCGCCATGGAGTGTGGCTGACACGCTGAAAAAGTTCTATATATGTATATGTATTTTTCTTCATGTGGCAACGATTCAAACAGGAATCAGTAGGCCTACAGTCAGAGTACCGAATCAGAGTACCCAATCCAGGTTCTGGAGCATCACTGAACTGCATATTTCATTGTTTTATTATTTTAATGTCAAGTTCCAACACAGCGATTGGACCAATCAGCTAATTAAAAGACACGTCCTGTGCCAAAGTGGGTGTTTTAGAGGAGAGATAAACATCACAGTGCACAGATGAATGCCATTTTGAAAAAAAAACAAACAAAAAAAAAAACCAAGAGATGCTGCTGAGGGAAAAAACTGTTTATAGCTGCTATAATGTGAGAAAGGTTTTCGACATCAAATATAACTATAAACGGATAAAAATGGATTATGGCACATAATCCTGTAATAAACAGAAAATTGTAAGTGTTGGCAAATTGCTGTGTATAAGAGGAATAAAACACTCCGTGCCATTCTATTTGAGGGAACTAATCAGCAACAATGCGGCGTGATGAAATGGAGTTACCGCTGCCACTAACACCCTAAAGATCATCTTACCTGTTCGAGGGAGAGAGAGAGAGTTCATTGCGATGCTCGCTCCACCATTTAATTCAGTAAAGCTGTGCCTTCATGTCATACAAAATCGGAAAAGTTTTATAAACTGTAAACGCTGAAGTGTGTGTCTGGAAGTCTGAAAGTTCCAACGCCAAGAGCAACTGAATCTCACTGCCACTGAATGATGTACGATGTGCAATTAGATGAGACGGGCCTGTAATTTATAGACCAGACCACCGGGGGCAGCGCACTAAACTGGTTTCACGGGCACAGGACAGAGTCCAACATTCCCAAACAGCAGCAAGTACATTCTCCCTGTTTGAGATGCTGCAGTTTATTTTAGTTTATCTTAGTCCATTGAGCGTACTGAGTTGTTGGCGTCATCCTTCGAGGAACCGCAGAGGAACCACATTATGCCTTACGCCTGAAGAAATCCCTCAGTGTGGACATCTGCGAGTGTGATTCGTCTTGCTGTTATTACAGCACTCATGCAGCAAAGGACAGCGGCGTATTACCCATACAGACGTCTCCGTCCTTCCGTCTTTCCGTCTTTCCTCTGCTCGTCGCTCGTCACGTTCTCCCTCCCCAGAGAACGAGCCATTACGAGACTCGAGTGAAGTCAGCTTCCGAGATTCAGCATCAGTATGCTGTGTTTATGAGATCTTGGCAGCTGTTTAGCTTTCTGCGCTTCCAAAGGGTGTGAAAGCAATGAGAGAGTGTGAGATAATGTCACATGTCATCTGGGTGATGGCCAGAGAGAGAGAGAGAGAGAGAGAGAGAGAGAGAGAGAGAGAGAGAGAGGGGAGGAAGAAAGCATTGTAAATGAGAACTGGTTCTCAACTGACTTACCTGGTTAAATAAAGGTTATTATTGAAGAGAGAAAATAAAGGTTAAAGAGTGGAGGAGAAGGAGATAAAGCGAGAGATGTAGGAAGAAGTTAAAAATGAAAGGGCGATGAGGATGTGGATGAAAGATAGCAAGACAAGGAGAAAATAAGAAAGATATTAAATCAGAAAAAGATAAAGCACCATCAACTGTTTTTTTTCACTGTGAGATAAAAAAAAAAATCTTCAAGATTTTCAAAGGTTCTATAAGAGTTTTTTAGATAGTTAATGGTTCTTATATAATGCATAAAGGCTTTCCTGATAGGGGACCACTCACTTCTAGCATTCTGCCGTACATACAACTTTAATATCTAACATAGAACTTTTAATGTCTAAACGTCTGGAAAACAAACACAACAACAGAAGCAAAAAGAACACATTTAGGGTTTCACACAGAACACTGAAGGCTCACCTTAAAGCCAAACTTTTTAATTTATACAACGAGTTTGTTTTACAGAACACTATAAGCTAATTAGATGTCATCAGTGTGCGACTAATAATTAATTATAATTTTTATAATATCTTTGTGAATGATATATCATTTTATTATGTGAAGTTTTCTGTATATACGTATAATCCTGTACATTAAAAAAGTTCTGATCTTTTCAGGAAAGTATTTCTTTCATTTCTTTCTTTCCTCTTTTTTAAAATTAAATATCTGTCTATTTATTTATTCAATCTATCTATTTCTTATTTATTTAACAAGGTAGTCGTAAAGCCTTATCCTATTGAAACCAGAAGATAAAATACACTATGTGGTTAAAAGTTTGTGCACACCTGACCATCACATTCGTGTGCTTTTTGAACGTCCCATTCCAGATTTATTGCCCTTTTGTCAGTTATCAGAGGCTTCACTCTTCACACCGTGTCTTCATGGTGCTCGCTTTGTGCACAGGGGCGTAGTCATGCTGGAAAGACATTCTGTTGTGTGCTTCAGACTTTGTGGTAACAGTTTGGGGAGGAACCACATACGGGTGTGATGGCTTTACTTTGCCATATCTCTTTGCAGTTCATCTTTTATGTATGCTTCTTCATCATGAGTAAGGAACTGATGATACAACTTTACCAACATCTAAACTTAAGAAAGTAAAATTACTAAAAAAGGTTAAGCTAAATTGAAATTTAAAGGTAATTTACACATAAATGCATTTACACTCATTCTTTTTCTTTCTTTTTTTTTTACCTGATCTGAATCTCTCATGACATCACATTTCACACTTAAAGACCACAATATTCAAAACCAAAAAGTTTTCCTTGCTAAGATACTACACACATGTCGGCTTGAAAAGACTGAAAAAGGATATGTTCTGTGTCTGAGACGTGCAGCTTTCGTGATGTAGTGAGAAAGAGGGATGTGTTAATCTGATGTTCTCATTACAGCCAAGAAATAATGAAACCATTTGAGGGAGCGACTAGGAGACAGCCACAGAGAGGAAGAGTACGAGAGAGTGGGTGAGGTGAAGCCCCGCTCTGGGTGTGATTAGGCGACCTAGTGGCAGTGCCGTGGCAGCGTAACAGAGAGAACGAAGGAGAGAACGAAGGAGAGAACGAGGGAGAGAACGAGGGAGTGAGAGCTGTTATTGTGAACTCGGGCCCGTTGGCACCGCTGCTGCTACCGCCGAGCTGCACTCATCCGTAATCTCACCATCTGGATTCATCCACAAATCACATTAAAGTCTCAGGCTCAGGAAGACATCATGCTAAATGAATACTGGCTCAGAGATGGAGAGACACACACACACACACACACACACACACACACACACACACACTGGTGCCATCCAGCTCTTTGTGGTCAGATATGAATCAGCTCTAACACACTCATGGCACCTCCGGGTTTTTTTCACATCATCACTGAAGTACAGCAGAAAAGCATGTGTGTGTGTGTGTGTGTGTGTGTGTGAAGAAGAAATAAAGGAACAAATCCAATCACCGAACATAACATTAGCCTCCTCGCTCTTCTGTCCGTAAAATCAACGAATATGCAAATATGCAAATCCTGCCTTATGAGAAAACGCCAGTTTACCTTGAAACCTGCTGAGTTCACAATACTGCAATACGTTGCACTAATTCTGGGATAAACAATAACGTGCCCATGGTCCACCCGTCGGCATTATTGCTAAATCTGTATTTGTTTATTGTGTATACGCAGAGTTAAGTGGAAAAGTTTGCATACCTTATGGATGTTAAAATTAAAAAAAAAAAAAAAAAGGGAGCATGTACTTCTATATAATTTCAAGAAGTTTAAAAAAAAATGAAAAGTAGGTGACAAGACAAGGTCGAATATTACAAGAGAGCTGATTCAAAAGCAAAGACTGAAAGCGGAGTCATATTTAGAGAATATTACATTCAGTATGGGAGACGCAACTTTTGAATATTTATTTATTTGTTTGTTTGTTTGCTTACTTACTTATCGCTCATAATAACTTAGCATACACTATTAGCCGTTTTTTTTTTAAATGTCTGACAGCTTCAAATTGTTATTTATTACTTGTACACTTACACCAGTGAACGTGCCCAAGCTCTTTTTTCCTCTTTTTCCTTATTAATATTATTTTTATTATTCTCTTTGCTGTTTATTGGTAGGAGTGCACGGTACACGCCTTTCATCTAGCATTTATACATACGCATACGATCTATGGAAATGCTATGACTGCTATGGAGTGATAATAAAGCCTCAAAAGTTCATTTTATTATGAAGGATTTTTATAGCGTTCTAGCTTTGTGGCTCTCAGGGAAAAAAATTAGCAAGCTTTTACAGAGCACTAGAAACACTCTCGCTATCTCTGTGCCACTCTGTGTCTCTAATGCACTCTCTCCTGTATGCCTCGAGTACTTTGGACGTCCTCTCTTCCCTTTTTTAACCGACTCTCTTCTCTCGATCTCTCTCCCTATCACGAACTTCCTTTATCTGTGTCTCAGAAACAAATACTCGCTCTTTGTTCTTTCTTTCATTCTCTCCCTTTCAATGACTCTCTCACAGCACACACGCATGAAAGGATATTATGTGTGGCCTGGTAAATAAGCCGAAGCAGATCAAGACAGAACGCATCAATCACGGCTCCTTTTTATCCCATTATGGAGAACCCCTCCCACCCATGAGGGACGTTTCAAAGTCAAACCAACCTGCGGCCAAACTTCATCAGTGTGTCAACACACATACACTATAACACAGTGTGTTGACGTCATTACAGAACCTAATCCCTGCTTTTCTTACTCATCGTGTGTTCCAGACGGATATTTGACCTGAGTGTGTGCAGTGCCTTTGCTAATGGTCTAATATACACAGCTAGAATAGAATCAGTCATCGCAGCCTCCATCTCATTCTGGTTCGCCTTTGCATCATCATCCTGCCAGCAGAAATTACACCAAATTGTGCATCATGCAGAGAAAATCATTAGATGCAGGATTCCAATCCTCACACACTGGTACTTGGGTGGAATGAAGGAGGGAAGCAGGGGAAGTCTTGGCCAACAGCTCACAGCCTCATCATGCTCTTTTGGAGGACTTGCTCTCTCTGCAAAGACTGATCAAGTGCCTTAAAGACTGAGACTAAACAAGAGCCAGAGCCTTAAAGACTGAGACTCACCAAGAGCCAGAGCCTTAAAGACTGAGACTCACCAAGAGCCAGAGCCTTTAAGACTGAGACTCACCAAGAGCCAGAGCCTTAAAGACTGAGACTCACCAAGAGCCAGAGCCTTAAAGACTGAGACTAAACAAGAGCCAGAGCCTTAAAGACTGAGACTCACCAAGAGCCAGAGCCTTAAAGACTGAGACTAAACAAGAGCCCGAGCCTTAAAGACTGAGACTCACCAAGAGTCAGAGCCTTAAAGGCTGAGACTAAACAAGAGCCAGAGCCTTAAAGACTGAGACTCACCAAGAGTCAGAGCCTTAAAGGCTGAGACTCACCAAGAGTCAGAGCCTTAAAGACTGAGACTCACCAAGAGCCAGAGCCTTAAAGACTGAGACTAACCAAGAGCCAGAGCCTTAAAGACAGAGTCACCAAGAGTCAGAGCCTTAAAGACAGAGTCACCAAGAGTCAGAGCCTTAAAGACTGAGACTCACCAAGAGTCAGAGCCTTAAAGACTGAGACTCACCAAGAGCCAGAGCCTTAAAGACTGAGACTCACCAAGAGCCAGAGCCTTAAAGACAGAGTCACCAAGAGTCAGAGCCTTAAAGACAGAGTCACCAAGAGTCAGAGCCTTAAAGACTGAGACTCACCAAGAGTCAGAGCCTTAAAGGCTGAGACTAACCAAAATTAGATCCTTAAAGATTGACACTAATCAAAAGTTATCAAGACTGGGACAAAGCAAGACTCAAAGCCTTAAAAATTTAGACTACCCTGGAGTCAGACCTTTAATGAATTTAACCAAGTATTGACATGTATGCTAACAAAAGAAAATCCTTTCTAATGCTACATGTACAGTATTCATCCACTTAAATGTACTGTTTTTCTGCTATTTCTTGTCCATGCTGATAGATATTTTGAAGATACTGAATACTGTTGTTCTCTCATAGCCTGGGTTTTTGGCTTTTGCTTTTGTAGAGAAATATCGGACCACTGAATGTTTACTGTTTTATTATTCATGCAGTTTTTTTTTCTTTCACTTTTCACCCCTGGCCTCTAGTCTACTAGTTTGATCAGGCTGTGTTCGGGGATAAATTATTTTTCCAATAATGTATATTTTAAAGAATACATATTTAAATTATTCTGAATGATGCACAATCCATATAAAAACACCCCCATGCATTTTCACACTACTACAAGGCAGGCAGTATTAAGTGTCACTGATTAAAGGCTGGTCTATTTAATGTGGAGCGTAATGAACCCATCGTCAAATGATACTTATTTCGGACAATTTTGACAGAGCGTGGGAGTGTGTGGTAATTATAGAGAACACATTCCTATAATCCTGTCAACTACCTTCTTTGTTCTTGATATACTTCCACAAGGTTCTCTTTAATGGCAACTCAATAACTGCCATTGTGTTGATTCTCTTTATGTTCTCTGCAGGTCTCCAGGTGATCCTTCCGGAGTACCTGCAGGAGAAGTTTGTGCAGTCTGCTCTAAGTTACATCATGTGCAATGGCGAGGGAGAGTACGTGTGTCGCAGCAACCAGTGCATCTGCCAGTGTGCTGACGAATTCCCACAATGCAACTGTCCCACCACCGACCTGCAGATCATGGAGAACACACTCCGGGGAATGGCCGAGTCCTGGGCTGCTTCATACAAGGACTTTGAGAACTCAGGTAACTTTGGAAGGTCATCCAGTCCTGCCTTTTTTGGTAATGATGTGCAAATTGTTCTTTATTTCAAATGACTCTTTCAAAGGGAGTCAACTGATTTGATTCTCTAGGCTTTAATTCTTTGTATTGTATATTGCGAGGTTCTAAATTAATCTAATCAGCTATATTTTAATCAGTAATCCATGGTCAATTTTTTTCCACAATCTGTGAGCCACCTGACTTTGGAGCAGCGCCGCATGTTAACGCCGTTCAGCCGATCTCCAATAAAGCGGCCATGAATTATTCACAGGCTGTGATGCCTTCTGTCAGAGAAGAGAGGCTCCTCACGACAGTCAATTTTAGCCTTTCTGCTCAGATCCACAGAGCTCAGCGTGATCAAAAAACTCAGAGAGGACACACATTTTACAGCAGAGCAAAAGAAACACACTCGCTACGGGGGCCATTTTACAAGCAGACGATGTCTCTTGCATTTTATACACAGCATGCTATACATCATCTTTTTGCACATTTCCAGAGAAACGTTAAACACTTACAGTAATTAAGAAATGATAGACACTTCTTCTACAAGACTTCTCACTTTGTCTCCATGCTTTTTTTTTTTTTTACAGCAAGCATGTTAGCACGAAAAACAACATCAATTAAAATAAACCCAGTTACAGCATATGCAAATATTATGTTGTACAGACTGCAATATTCCAAAATATCACAATTGCAGTGTTCTGTAAATAAATTTACAATCCAGTTATGTGATCTAATACCACAGCGCTGTTGAATTCTGGATTTTTATTGACCGGAAGGTGTTGATTCATTTTCTATAACAGCAGCTCTGACAGTAGTGCAGCTGCAAATCACACCTGATCCTCACTTTTATTACTGAACGACCCAATAGTTTCTTCTCTCTCTTTTTTTTTTTTTTCCTAAACAGCATATTCCACCTTTTAGCATACTGTTAACTAATGTAATTTTCTCCCACCCAGACCCAGACAGACTGTTGTTTTTGTTTGTTTGTTTGTTTTTAGCACCTAAAACTAACTGATCATTCACAGGCCAAAATTTGCCTAGATAAAGTTGGTCTAAAGAGAAAGTAATGACTACTGGAAACAAGTGTGTCTTTTATATCCCACATCCTTTCCCCTTCAGTGAATTGGCATTTCTGCTAGGCGAATATTAAGAGTGAAGTTTGGTCTGACTGCTACTTTAGCTCGGAAAGCTCAGAATAAAATCATAAAGCAGTGGTCAGACCTAACTTATGCAAAATCATTCGCCAGGCAGAAATGCCAGTTCACTGAAGGGGAAAGGACGTGAGAACGTGAAAGGTTTCAGGTGGCTTCTGTATGGCCGTCGCGAGTCAAAAATGTGAATGCTACAGCTAAACCGTATTTGCTTTGTAGTTTGAATGAGTCTTTAAGTTGGACGTCCATGACAAGTCAGCAACCAATACATATTTGATATAAGGCGCTGGGCAGCTAAAGATGATATCATCGCAGAACACATATTAATAAACATTAAGTGATCAGTGCACTGTCAGAAAACAGGAAGTAAACCGGATGCCACTGAATGGATGACAGTCTGCATCGGACGAACCACAGCATCACCAAGCAGATTTGGAGGTATTAAGTTTCGCCATATTGTCTGGGTATTCGGAGGCACTCAGTGTCCCTCCTCTCATAAATAGCAGAGCCGATATTCCAGCACGGACAAACACTAATGTATTTTTGTTTATGCAACCCACAAAACTGGCATGCAAAACCAGCTTTCCCCATACTCCCCACACGGCACGAGGAAAAAAATAACCAAAATAGGTTCGGTTCCTCTCCGAGGACATCGCTTAATATCTAGCTCACCGGCCTCGCAGCTTATGTATTATTAACAAGTAATAAAAGGCCCAAATAAAACCTGACACTCAGATATACTTATAGTGAACAGAGGACACTCAAATTGAGTTTGAAGGCCTCAAGGTCGATGCAATATTTCTGGAGATGGGCCTGGCAATAAACGAACCAGTCCTGGGTGTGTGATAAACACAGAAGGGAAAGAGTGGACGGGGGAGGAAAAATAAAACGAAAGTCAGCAAAAGGAACAAAGTGGTCCTCCGAGACGCATCATTGCTCCATTCGAGACGCGGTAATTGTTTAAACCAGTTAATTGGTTGATTGGATGGACATGTACTCTTCTTCCTGGAACTTTGAGCAAATCTAAGCATAGTCAGGGCAATACTTTCCTGAGTAATATCAAATATAATGCAAGAAATGGGTGATCACTTTAACCCTTGCTTGCTTGTCCCGGGACATTATGATCCAAAAAAAAAATAATTGGCTTCTCTAACGTTTGGCTTCAAGAACAGTGATTTTTTTTTTTCCAAAATAAAATTTATAATATAGCAAGCAGCAATTAAGTGGCCAAGCACTTTCTAGCCCCGCCCCTTAGTGACAGAGGAAGACTAGAAGCCATTGGGAGCATCAGTGCTTGTTTCCAAAGAGACGGTTTTATACTAATGTGCTCACTCTAGTGTGCTATCGTTTCTTTAGTAACAACTTACACAGGGACTTGGACACTTCATATAAACAGATTTTTAAAAAAGTATGTAATTGTTGATAAGGAGACGTTTATTTACCATTTTTGGAAGGAGGCTCCAGTATCGCACTTTGTAACAGTCAGAGGTAAGGAGTGTTTAACAGTGGTAACAGAAACTCCGCTTTGATGATTATTTTCCTATAACAGCATGACACGTAGTGTTTTATTCCTTACATATAGAGTAAATACACTGATGGCCAGATTATACAAGTCAGTAGTGATGTAGTTTTGCCAAATAATCTGGTGCGTTAATCGTATTGGCATCACAGGTTGATGGAATATTCACTGATACGTTGTGAACAGAACCAGAGGTTAATGTCAGTACTGAATTCATGTGCAACCTCGAGTGCAAAGAGCAAACTAAAGCTAAAAGCCGCAGGCCATGACACAAAGGGCCCAACCTACACGAGTCACAGTGTGTTTTATGTCTTTTCCAATTTATGACGCTATTTCCACAAGGCACCCAGCGACACTCTGAATTAGATGTCAGGCCTTATAATCTACACCAGTGTAATGCAGGGTCATACTCGCCGCACACGAAGCACATTTAAAGCAGCAAGTGTGTGCAGTAGCAGATCTCTCTGAGCTCATACTGACACCATTACAACAACACTGTCGATAAAGCCATGCTGCAGAAAATATTTATGGACGGGGGAAAGCGTCCTGGTCTCCTGCACCATGCCGAGGGCTAGCTGCCAGAGATAACGCTGTACCGGTTCCTGTTTCTGCCTCGTTCTGTTTTTAAAAACATCGCAGAACATTTTAAAACTGGTCTTGGGCTCGACTGACTCACAGCATGAGGGATGAGGACATGAAAAATTATGAAAAGCTTGTGACAAAAGCCAAGGCTAACTCTGCTTCATTCCAATCTGCTATGAATATGATCGGCTTTACAGGCTTTAGAAATAAGTTGAATGCTGACTCGAGATGAGTCCAAAGTAAATTTAAAATTAAATTAAAGTTTCAGAATTACCTCTTAATCCTAGGAGTCCAGGCAGAGTTTTAAAACATTTCATAAATACCACAAGGTCTGACCAAAAGTCAGAGTCCAGGATCAAGGACTGCTTTTATTTTAGCATTCATGAAATGCTAGTTTTGTCGAATTTTATACAAAATAAGGTGTGGGCGAAAGTTAAGCAAAACCCGCCCCTAACCTTTACCTTAACCTTCGTAACATTTTTGTACAGAATTTTGGCCTCTGAAATGTACAATCAATCAATCAATCAATCAATCAATAACACATTGTACACTGAAGGTACTTGGTATAGGGACCATGAATATTTGTGACACTCATTGAATGATTTGCTGTGTGTCGATAATAGTAATTTTTAAACATGCTAAAATCATTTTTATTGTGAGACTTGAGAGTGTTATTTGGTGTTAGTAGTATCAAAAAAAGCAGCTCATGTATTATTTGGAGCTCTGAGTGCTAAATCTCATTATTCAGTGTTAAACTGATGTAGGTGTGACAGCTATAATGAACACATACCCCCCCCCCCCTCTCTCTTTCTCTCTCCTCTGTGTCTCTCAGATGAGTTCAAGTCTTTCCTGAAGCGTCTGCCCTCCACACACTTCCTGCCAGTGAGCAGTGTGCACTTGCTGTGGGGGAGCGACTGGGACCTGCAGGCTCGTTACCGGCTGCTCCAGAGCTCCCTCGAGGTCCTGAGGCTGAAGATTCAGCGCACGGCCCGTAAACTGTTCAGCCTCAGCATCCGCTGTCACCACAACCCCAACCATCAGATGCCAAGAGAGAGGTGAGCACACACACACACACACTATACACACAATACACACTATACACACTACACTAAACACGCTCTTTCACTAAAGAATCAGAATTGTCCTTGCAGAATCACGAACTAAACTCGAATGCAAAAACTCAACCTGTACTGCAAAAAAAAAAAAAAAAAAAGCCATCTTAGCAAGTATCTCAAAATATCTTGAATACACTCCAATTTATCTAGCATTTCCTATTATAAGAATACACTAGACCAAATATAAGACTGCCAGACCTATTTTGTACTCGTTACTAATTTCAAGCTGGTAATAATCTCGTTCTTTTGGCAGATAACTTTTCTAAATCCTTTATTTCTATAAATTGAAATGAGAAAAAGCTTTGAAGACCAGGCTGAATAATCATATTTTTGAATTATAATAATCTCATAAGTAATCTCATAAGAAAATATTAGATCGATTTGAGAGATTTTCACTTGCTAATTTTCTAACAAATTTATTTGCTAGAACTATTTCCCAAAATATAAACAATCTAGTAACTATATTGAAACCACCAGGTTCCTGACCAGGCAGATACTAAGGATGATGTAAACATCTGATCTCTAGCTGACACCCACATGAAAGTAAAAATCTCCCACTTGATTTGTACAAATATAAATGTGTATTTATATCTGTTTAGAACATATTATTGGTTCATTCCAAATAATGATTCATGTGTATGTATTCGGTTACATTCCTAGGTCAAAGCAATCGATTGTCTTAAAGATATAAGGCGTGCGAAGTACTCTTGGAACTTTTGGTGTCAGGATCGTGAGTACATCATGAGGAAACTCCATAGAGTTAAGAGATAGAAAGAGAGAGAGCGCACTGGTCACGTGGTTGTGTTCTTTCATGGACGGTCTGCATCATTACGTCATTCCCAGAACGGGAATCGTTTGCACTTGTGAAGTGGCCAATAGCCAGATACCTCTGGATCGCAACAACCGACATGTGCAATCTTAAAAGCGTTAAATAGAGCTCTTCATTAGCTATCAAACTACACCAGCCTCTGTGACAATATGTGAAATTTATACAGAAATTGCAGAAATCAGGTATAAACTGATCATAGTTACTACAGACGCTACTAAACAGACACACAGACAAACAGAAAATGTATCCTGTCCGAACTGTAGTTAAGATTATTAATATGTGAGAAAAAAAAGCCATTTTAGTCATTAAACTTAAAATACAAGTGTTAGAATTTCAACTAGTGCCAACTTCTTTAAGTATTAAACTGCAGGTGCTTGAGTAAGATGAATATCACGTACTTAGTACAGCCATTTTGGACATTTTTGGCATTGCATTCCGCAGTGTGTACTCGCCGTTATACCCTGTCCACCTTAACGTCTAATAAAACCTCGATATTACAGTACAAAAGCTTATATTTGTCGTAGGAGTTATACAAACTGCTGATGGGCGAGTTATAAAGAAAAGGTACTTTTGTACAGAGTGTGTGTGTGTGTGTGTGTGTGTGGGTATGTGCGTAATAAAGCCATAGACCATAGTAAACGATCACTGAAGATATAATATCCGATTTAATGGTGCAAATGGGACATTGTGATCAGACAAGAGTACCGAGGGACATTTTCACCTTAATATCCTAAATGTTCTCATTGGTCATTAACAGATCTCATCTCAGCAAAACAGCATGGACTCTGAGCATACACACTACACGCACAGAACTTAGATAAGTAACAAGATAGCTATCTAGCTAATGTTTAGAAAACACTGTAAAATGCACTTTTGATAGCTCATGATATCTAACTTTCTAACATATGGTAAAGTTTAGTAGATAGCTAAGAACATTTAAGCTCACTCAAGCTCACTGGCTGTTATATATGTAAGTATGTTAAGCTAGCTAGGTAGTTAGCTAACATAGGTGACTTGTCTGACTAGCCAGGTACAAGTGCTGCACAAATTCAAGGTCTTGATGGCCAAACAACTTTGTCTCTTACTTGCAAATCCATTACGATTTGCATGACAAAGTTGTGTAAAAAGTGACATGTTAAAGTTTAAATGTTAAAGTTAGGAGCAGTTAGAAAGTTTACCATTGTATATAATCAAATGAAACCCAAGCACATCACCTTTGTTTAGAATTTGTACAAATTTCACTTGGTTGCTTCAAAAGGGGTATATTTGGAGGTCCAGTGAGGAATTCTCAGCTCCTTGAAATGATATTGATTTTCTCCAAAACCAAGCTTTAACTTGTAACAGTGAAGATGCTGAAGCCTGTGGCCAGAAAGGTCCACAAAATATATCAGACACTGCATCAGCTGCGAGCCTTGAGGCTGTGATTAGTCTGCAACTGATACACAAGCTTCAAGACAATAATGATCTTTTGCTACAATTCACACCACAACAAAGTTGGGTAAAAAAAGTTTAAAGAAGGTGTTAGGAGCAAGGTTAGTGTTCATAGCCCTGTATATAATCAAATGAAATCCTGGTTTTGTTGAATTTGTACACATTTCTGTTGGTTGGTTCACAAGGTTATATTTGGCCTCCGAGCGGTTTGGAGATGTAGTGACGGATTCTCAGCTTCTTCAAATGATATTGATTTTCTCCAAAGCCAAGCTTTAAATTGGAACCGTGAAGATTCTGAAGCTTGTGGCCAGAAAAGTGTACAGATATCAGAAATCAGAAAAGATATCAGATACTGTGTCAGCTCTGATGCATGAGACTGAGGCTAGTCTGCAACTGATACACAAGGTTAAAGGCAATAATGGGCAAATACTGTATGTCACAATTCATACAACAAAGTTGTGTATAAAGTTATAAAGGGCTAGAGTCAGGGATAGTGTTTTTACCTTTGTACTGTATGTAATCAAATGAAATTCAAGCACATCACCCCCATTTAGTTGATTTTGTGAACAAATTGGTTGGTTCACAAGGTCATAACAGGCATGAGGGGGTGGGAGATGTAGAGCGGACTTCTCCTTGAAATGATAATGTATTGCGTCAAGCCTAAGCTTTAAATAAATCAGCATATTCTACTTGAGTTTGGGCTCCCCACCTTTCACACCACCAGTGATGGTTCAGACAAGCAAGGCCATGATTTTTTGGTGCTCTGAAACTGCTTTGCATATCAATCCAGAACCCTGAAAAGGTACTTGTAAACACAGCTGGAGAAGAAACTGTCCACTTGAAGATAGGACTTATGAAATCTGATCTAAGACATGGCAGACTTTTTGTTTTTCATAACATGCTGGCAGACTTGACAAGCAGATTAGATCTGAACATGCATGCTCAGGGAAAAAAAAAAAAAAAGATGAAAACCAACATGGAGAAAATGAAGTGCACAACTGATAGTCACATAAAAGGTTGGAAATGCATTGGGAAAAAAATTTCTAGTGAGTTCATGTGAGGGTAGAGTGGTGGTGGTGGTGGTGGAGCGGGGGTGTTTGTTGTGGACGGCAAGGACGTCAGTTGTCACTAATGTGGAGGTAGCACATCCACGCTTCAATGGCGGCTTTGACAAGGTTTTGTGCCGTAGCGTTATCAAAGGCGAGCAGAGTGTAGTCAGGACTCTGCGGGGCGAACATCAAGGACGTTTGACAGCACAGAGGGGAAGGACAGAGAGAGAGAGAGAGAGAGAGGCAGAGAGAGACAGAGAGAGTGATGAATTAGGAATGGAGGAATGTGTCGCTGTACTGCAAGGTAAACTAAGACCTTCAGCCTTATCAGTGCTGTGTAGCAAGAAAATTAAATGGTCACTTTGAATTTCTGCCCTAATTGTTTATTCGAAGTGGAATGAGGTTTGTCCGTTCCATTCCTATGTATGAACAAGACCTATTTTTACAGTTCAAAGTGGGTCGCTAATTTACTGCCGAACTGGAGCGTGAATTAGCATTGGATTTAAATAAGCTTAAACATTTGGATATAAGTCTGTTTTTCGTGCTATTTCACAAATCAAAGTCTATAGCAGGGGTCAGGATTTAGCAAACACATCCACATAGCACACCCAGGTAGCGCAAATTACATCTCAACAACATCACGTGCAGGTTGCTTGCTAATTGGGAAGACATCAGCACAAACAGTTGTTATGGATCGCCGTCAATGGCTGTTCTTAGTATTCCACTTTTTAAAGCCGTTAGACACGGAATATTTATTCAGTCACTGATTGTACCTAGTCATACGTTACTGGCTAAACAACAGCCCAAAAAAGTAGATTATGTCAATTAATCACAGGAGGAAAGTTACATGAAGGTTATGTCAAGGTCTTGCTAATGATTGAAGAACAAGACATCATACTTTTGATCTGTTTATAGTTACGCTTAATATTGCAAAGTTAGTTTCTCTCCTCGCTTATGTTATAGCAGCTATAAACACTCGTTCACTCACGGGCCTCTCTGTTTTCTCTCTCTTGAAGTTAATAAGACAAAAAAACGCAGCTTGTCATGCTACCGAGAAACCGCAAAGCGTAAACTCCTCTGTCCTGGAAACCTAAAGTTACAGCTTTACCCAGGACAGGTACAAAGCACTGCCACTGGAGACTCCTTCCATAAATGGTAAATTTAACCATATCAGTGATTACGCATATTTCTTTGTTAACGTGTCTTTGAATATGATAACATATTAAAACGAGCCCATGAATATAAACCTGTGATTGGCAGCTGCACTACTGTCAGAGCTGCTGTTTATTTATCTTTTGTTTAAAGTGATCAACACCTTCTGACCAATCAGAATCCAGAATCCAACAGCGTTGTGGTGTAATTCTATATAAGGTTTTGTCAGAACTGACACTTCCTTCAGGAACTCCAACTCCCAGAATCCTCAGCCAATAGCCACACCTACTCCTGAGTACCATCGCTTGAGCTCCACAACCTACTGATTAGAGCTCACCTGTTGTTCATTTAGCCTCATTTGACTGTGTGTGTGTGTGTGTGTGTGTGTGTGTGTGTGTGTGTGTGTGTGTGTGTGTGTATATATATATATTCTTCAGGTCACACCAACAAAGGTTTGTTGTTTTAAAGCTCATCCTCCAGTTGCGTTTGCGCTTGTGTGTGGTTTTTTTTAATGTGTGTATGCACACACACACACACACACACACACACACACACACACACACACACACACACACACACACACACACACACACACA
>CM075029.1:1729329-1752881 GCA_037576675.1 Pangasius sanitwongsei
CACACACACACACACACACACACACACACACACACACACACACACACACACACACACACACACACACACGAGTTAAACTAGCAGTTGTAGTAGTGTTAGTAGTTTGATTACTTTAAAGTCTTAAAAAAAAAAAAACAGAACAGGTTATCCAGTTTTTAGGATTTAACTAAATTTAATTGATGCATTTAATTACTTTGATTTTGAGTAAATATTCCCTGAGGCTTGAATCTTTAGTGTCTGCTGAGTAAAGGGTAGTTTTTTTTTTTTTTTTATAACTGATCAAAAAGTCTTCTATCTAAGATGATATTTTTAAACTATAATATTTAAGATACTTGAGTCTCAATTTTGGACGCTGATGCAAGTTTTCAGGAGCCATAGTCATGGAAACAGCTTTCCAGTATCGTTTCCGTAATCAGCTTTGAAGTTTTGTTTATCAGAAATCTGTCTCTCTCTTCACATCTATTTTGAGTTTATTGTATTTCTCAACTTGACGAGTCAAAGAGGCTTCTGGTTTATTCGCTACTTGTGTCTCAACCTGCATAAAATTGCTTAAATAATGCAATTCAAGTGGTAGTTCCAGTCAGCTTTCAGTGAAAGTGAGATCATTTACTGCTGATCATTTACTGATCATTTAAGTTTATCAAGAGTGGGCCTCAGATTATTCATAAATTGTTCGCAGGAGCGTTTATACAAGAAATGTGGTGTGCATGGAAATCCTTTTAGTTCAGAAAAACGCTGATATCCTCATGCTCACTTTTGTGTAAATTGAAATATAAAGACTCGCTAATGTGAACCTGGATTGATTGGCTCGTCATTTTACAGTCATCATTTTGATGTCTTAAGCTCTCTCTGAGCTCTGTCGCAAACGCGGCAGAGCCATCCGACGGGTCGTGGTTTGGATTTTGCTGAATGGTTGATGCTGAGAGTCAGACTTCTGTTATTTAATTAACATAAAACAAGAGCGAAAAAGACTTAACCCAGACTTGATAAGCATACAATTAACAGAAGAATATCTACAAAACACATTGTCCCCTTAAAAAAAAAAAAAAATCATGGGTATTTAAGTGAATAAGAATTGGATACAGACTTTGGTCATGGACTTGGAGTGTATATGCATTAAATCCCCGATTCTGGCTCTGAGCTCTGTGCCCTGAGCTGAAGTTGGTTTAGGTTACCTGTCACTCAGAGAGTCCTGCTTGTCCCAGTCTTCCTGCTCTTTGGCTGCCTGTTAAGGGAAGAGTTTCTTGCTGACACTGAACAGAAACAAGTGGCTCATTATTGAAAGCAAACAGCATCCACAATCCCCTTGGACTCGGAGACCGATAAATTCTGCAAGAAGCCTAAAAACTGAACACTGCTATGAAAGAAAGATGCACAACTATTCTTATTCTGATGATGTGCTGTAAAAGCCCGAGGATGCAAAACTATTTATAGTCACGTCAAAAAGCGCTGAATGATGACATTTCACGTCAGCCTATATATATTATACACGAGGCCGCGTTTTGTTTTCAGTGCCCACACTTCCTTATCTTGTGCTTTTGCGCTTGTCTGTTTATGGGAATGAGGTCCTGAGTGTGCACAGACGTGCTGGAGCGAAATGCAAAGTTTTAGAGGGAAATCCAGCTCAGCAATAAACCGGCTTTTATTCGATTAGTACCCCATTTTGCGAGCGGCACAATTTCCTGTCGTCAGGAAAAGCGAGTGTGAGCAGTCCTGCCCTGCTGGAGTCAAACAGCTGATGCAGAAAGTTTACCATTTCAGCACAAAGTCTTTTTCCTTTACTATAAATGTTTATAGATATCCTCATACATCCTACGTGTTACAATTGTGGGACCTCTTTCCTGAAATATTGTATATTATTTGATATTAATTCAAAAAAAAAAAAGTTTTAACATATGGGATGTAGCTTCTCCGGGATATAACTGAACACCAATACATTATCTGCAATGAACAGATAATGTGTTCTAAGCAAATATGAACACAGATACAAATAGGAGGCACACTAATTATTCATTTATTTAGGAAAAAAAATGCATCAGGACTGCGACTGTGAAAGGAAACATGTAGCTGTCCTTAGTAATCGCTTGCTCAGGGCCACAGTGGTTTAAACTGAGCTACTAGTTTGCATGTATTTGGGGAAATAGGGCCAACTAAATTTGTTAGAAAATATAAAATATATTAGAAAAATATAACCACACCTACATCAGTTTTAAATCTGAATGTATAGGTGTCTGGAAAAAGGTCAGGAGCCAATGAGAGTAAAAATATGTCTACTTTAGTTTTGTATTTATTATTTACAGCATATGCTCTATATCTTCACCCTTACGCCCTACGCATTTTCCCAATTGTATTTCCATTAAGAAATGGATGAAATGAACAAACTTTTGGGTGCAGATTTTTTTTTTTTTGTTAATATTTACAAACTTTCAGTTGGTAATATTGCTGATGAAATACTGAATTAACACTAGCTTGGAACACCAGACATTTAAAACAGCAATCTCATTTTCCTGTGGGTTTTAATTACTATTTAAATTATATATATATATATATATATATAAAAAATAAATAAGAAAAAAGCTGGAGAGTGCACCGCCACAAGAGACAACAGCAGACATTGCTGCACTGTTGCTTGTGTGAACACAGGAGTACAGACAGATGGAAATTCTCTTTAAACTCAAAGCAAAGCAAGTAATCTCACTTTAAAAGGAATAAAATCTCTTTTAAAAAAAAAAAACAGCTGCCATTTTGGAATTTAATCAAAACAGCAATGAGGAAGGAAAGTGCAGAGCCCATCTCTGCTTATGAGAGGTCCAGACTGCCGTTATTGCCCCGGCTGAAGGCTCACTGGAATTGTGGCCATTTGTCATTAGTTGTAATGTAATAAACAGTGGGTGGAATGCCATACTGAGGAAAGAGAGAAAGGGCAGAGGGAGAGGAACGAGTGTAGCTTTTGTCCAGTCTCGCTGTGCATTACACCCACACGGCTTGTCTCAGTGATGTAGGAAAAGCTACAGTCTTTAATCGTGATGATACTAAGTCAGTATCTGTTGTTATTCGTTAACAAGTAAAGGTGCCACGATCGCTTTTTAATGAATTAAACAGACCAAAACATGCTGTTATTTAGCAAAAATGTGTTTAATTTTTCATATGGTGAACATATCCCAACATATGGAAGGAGTCTCCAGTATCAGCACTTTGTAACAGTCAGAGAAATGTTCGGGACCGAGGAGTTTAAGCTTCAAGTTTCTTTTAATAAATAAAAATCTACATATTTGTGAATTCCTGTAGTAAAAGGGGAATAAAACACTTCCAGATGTGCTGTGATAGGAGAATAATCAGCTGGTAACAATAACTCTGCTTCATCACACTACCCTGTCGTCGATTATTTTCCTACAACAGAATGACACAAAGTGTTTAATTCTTTACATAATAGCGTTCATGTGCAGTGGAGACCGAGACAGAGCTATACGCCAGCACGAGTGAGATCTTTTGCTTTCCAAAGAGCAGGAAAAACCAAAATCATTGATATTCTTTCTTTCTTTCTTTCTTTATCCTCCTGGTTCTTCTGCTCTCTCTCTCTCTCTCTCTCTCTTTCTTTCTCTCTCACTGTCATCCCCAACACCAAAAAGCTGTCTGATTACCATTACGCCAATGTAGTGTGACTCAAGAAAACAAACAGCAATCGTTTCCAGTCATTTCAGTCCCATTCCCCGTGGCTTACTCCAGCAAAAAAAAAATAAAAATAATAATAGCGGAAATAAAAGCGGCAAGCTGCTCCAAAATCACATATTGGAGAAAAAGCAGAATGCAACATATTGTAGCCTAGCGCTTCCAACCGCATAAATCCGACTTATTGCAAATAAATATAGAGCGACAATATTAAACGGCATGAGCACTCAAATGAACCTGGTAGCTTAAGCGATTTAATCAGCGACGCAATCTAAAGCAGGTTGGAGGTAAAATTACATTTTAGTAATACTCAGATTTCAGGGCGAGTTATATAGATTGAATGGAACCGTTATGAATATTTGTAAGATGCTTAGCCTGGTGAATGGAAACAACACCATTCAGGCAATATGAGGCTGACGAGCACTTTTTTTATATACACCGTGTTCATTTCTCTGTGACAGAGACTAAATTCACATCTACAAAATACAGCATGAGCGGAGAAAACGGACAAAAAGAAGTACACTCTACTTAATATGGGAACTCGAATATTGCGGGGGAAAAAGCTCAGCCAGGTCATGCACACGACGAACTCGCCATATTTCATTTCCTCACATTCTCCACTGAGTGTTTTGTTTATCTCTTTGTGCGATTCACCTGGACCCATGGCCTTACAGCGGAATCATCTCCGAAAGGTCTGCTTTTTTACATTCGCCTAAAAGTTTGCAAAGTTGTGAAAGTCATGATGATGATCACCGTTCAGTTGGAGAGGGTTGTTTGTCTGGCCTTTTTGAGGTCGCTAAAACTGTGTGTAGCCCCACACTACGATACTTGATGATGACTTTTCAAATTTATGAAATATAAAACCCTGAACTAAAGCAATGTCTGACTGAAAAGGGAAAAAAAAAAAAAATCTTCGCTTTGAAATAAACTCCATGGTATCTACAAAGCTTTTTATGACCCCACAAGCCTTAACCTATAGAACCGGGTGTATTAATATTACATTAGACCCATATTAAATATGCAGCGGTTGAAGAATTCACATTTTTTCAGATCTTTGTCCTGTGAGGCTTGAGGATTTGAGTGAAGTCGGAGTCAGAGAAATTCTAGCCCAATTAGCAGTACATAATCCCTTAAGCGCAAATGACATTCGGATCTAATTATTCTACCGTGGGCTGAGGAGAAAAGTCGAATTTCTGAATAAAGAATCTTTCTGCCGTCACTTTCAGTGTCATCTCCTTGGGCGATCGTTTTATTGGAGATGGCTGGAGGTCCTAGTGATTTGCAGAATGGTGAGGTCATCACTTTTCACTAACCATGGTCATCATAGTCTAGAGATGTGAAATCTTGCATTCCTCATCTGAATGACAAGGAAGGATGCCTGAGGGGGGGAAAAAAGGAATGTGATATTCATGGAGAAATGAAGTCTCTCTTTTGGCAGAGTATATTATCCATTTTACTGATTGGACTGTTGCAAAATGTAGCAGCCCGTGACGGTTACTTAATCCTCCGCAACAGCAAGCCTTGGCGCATTGTTAATGGTCCATTTTATCCTTTTGTGTTTTTTCATTTTTTGTGCTTACAGATCTGTTCTGCAGTGGCTGAACCGGGTGCAGTCCTTCCTCTACTGCAATGAGAATGGCTTCTGGGGCACCTTCCTGGAGAGCCAGCGTACATGTGTATGCCACACGGGCATCACCTTGTGCCAGCGTCCAATCCCGTGTGTGATCGGTGGCAACAACAGCTGCGCCATGTGCAGCCTGGCTAACATATCTCAGTGCGGCTCATGCAACAAGGGCTACAAGCTGTACCGTGGCCGCTGCGAGCCGCAAAACGTGGACTCGGAGCGCAGCGAGCAGTTCATCAGCTTTGAGACAGATCTGGACTTTCAGGACCTGGAGCTGAAGTACCTGTTGCAGAAGATGGACTCGCGCTTGTACATCCACACCACCTTCATCAGCAACGAGGTGCGTCTGGAGACCTTCTTTGATCCGCGATGGCGCAAGCGTATGTCACTGACGTTGAAGAGCAACAAGAACCGCATGGACTACCTGCACATGATGGTGGGCTTGTCCATGAAGATTTGTCAGATGCGTAACAGCAGCATGGACCCCATGTTCTTTGTTTATGTCAACCCGTTCAGTGGAAGCCACTCGGAAGGATGGAGCATGCCGTTCGGTGAACATGGGTACCCCCGCTGGGAGAAGGTACGGCTCCAAAACTCGCAATGTTTCAACTGGACCCTGGTGCTGGGCAACCGCTGGAAAACCTTCTTTGAGACGGTGCACATCTACCTGCGCAGTCGTGCCAAGGTGCCCACCGTCCTGCGCAATGACACCGGCCATGGCCCTGTGGACCTTTCCGATCCCAACAAGCGCCAGATCTATATCAAGATCTCTGACATCCAGGTGTTTGGCTACAGCTTACGCTTCAACTCCGACCTTCTCCGGAGTGCTGTCCAGCAGGTCAACCAGTCCTACACGCAAGGGACACAGTTTTACTCATCCTCGTCCATCATGCTCCTGCTCCTGGATATCAGGGACAGGATTAACCGCTTGGCCCCTCCAGCGGCGCCCGGGAAACCCCAGCTAGACCTTTTCTCCTGTATGCTCAAGCACCGACTCAAGCTCAACAACAGTGAGATGATCCGCGTCAATCATGCGTTGGACATGTACAATACGGAGATCTTGAAACAGTCGGACCATCTGACTACCAAACTTTGCTGAAAGTTAAACCGCTAATGAAGGAACAAACTTACTGCAGAGCAAAATTTGGAGAGGACATAAAAGGATTCTTTTTATTTCCCTTTCCTTTGGGACTTTTTGCTTTTTTTGATGTACTATTAACAACTTTGTAAGTGTAATTGTTAAATAAGAAACTAAAAATACAGAGATTAAGCCTTTTAGTTCACTACAGAAGAAAGAAAAAAATGAACATGACTGTACCATATTTGTCCAAGCATGTCTGTCACTTCCAAATGGAGCATTAAAAGAAAAGAAAAGAAAAAAGTACATATATATTATATATATATATAATATATAAATATATATATATTAATAAATTCAACATCCAATGATGACAAAGAGGCCTTGATATTACTCAGAGGGAACAAAGGTCCATCTGAAACTGCCATTCTTTACTGGGTAACATTTTTAATGAATTAGCAAAGCAGACCAGAGATTTAATTTGACGACTTGCAACATACAGACCATTTTGCTAGTCTTGGGTCTATCCAGTTTAAGGAAGACAGACAAAGTCATTATCTGTATAGCGTTCCTTCATACTCTGTTTGATCGTCCCTCTGAGTGTGCTTGGCATGATACAAGGCAGTAAGGAAACATTCTCCACTAAAACAGTTGTTTATAGCTCCAGTTTTGTTGATGCCTAATGCTAATCGCTGTTTGCTAGTCGCTCGTGTCATTTGAGAATGAGTGACCAAAGCCGAACCTGAATCGTGTGTGTGTGTCCGTCTTTTTTTTTTTCTTTTTTTTTTTTTTCTTTTTTTTTTTGGGTCCTTGAACGAAGTGTTTGTGGTCTGAAGGTGAACAATCAATTCTAGCTTTGCAAAAAAAAAAAAAAAAGAAAGAAAGAAAAAAGAAAAAAAAAAACTGCCTGTAACTGCTGACATGTCAAGATTTTTTTGAATTTGTATTATTTTTTTTATTATTTCGAGCACCAAGATCAAATGATTTTGAGCCCGTTACACTTGCAAGAGATGACATAAAGCCATATTTCCCAGGGGAATGAAAAATAAAGATAGGCTTGCACACATTTATTTTGAGAATGAATTCCTATACATGAGTTTTGTATAGTTTTTTTTTTTTTTTCCCTATGAAAAATAGCATAGCAGTCCGCAATTGAAACACGACAACGACGGATTGCATTTTTCCTGAAGCCGGATGTAGAGTATATGTGAAACTCCATGTTGAGTTTAGCCTCGTAATCAACTGTATAATGTACGCTTCTTTTTTTTTAAAATATTTTCCTTTTTTGTACGTTCGTATTCTGGTTTCTGTTAAATCGATTACCATGTCATCCTGACAATTAAGATTGATGATGATGATGATTATTATTATTATTATTATTATTATTATTATTATTATTATTATTGTTGTTAGCATTCAGTCTTATTAAGTGCCTGCTACCTATCCCTTTAACCATTTTCAAAAAGGTTTCATGACATTTTTCGCATAAACTACTCCTTTCCTCGATCGTATTTTTTCTTCATCCTTCAGTACTGAAAAGGGCAGACAGGAAGTTTTGTCCATCCTCGCTGTATTCTGCATGTATTTAAAGGAGTCTTGAGTCGCCTCCTCTGCTGAAAACACTTAAGATGTATATTATATGTGTAAATAGCTACATTGCCTTGGTATAGCCATGAAATCAAAAGCTTTTCTTAGGTCACCGCACGTCTTTCAGCCACGGCAACTCGAGCACAAGATAACAAAAGGATTGCGAGCCCCTGGGTTAATTTATTTATTTTTTTCTCGCGCAGGAAGAAGAAGAAAAATCACCAGCTGGTGCCGAACGCCACCCTAACACCCTCCCTTTCCCATGCATACAAGCACATATGCTGTCCTTTCTTAAGCCTTTTACAGAACGACATGTGTGACACAGGCTGTGCCTTCTGGTACGCCTCGCGATGGGTCTGATTGGCAAACAGCTTTCACTACCTTGTCTATGTAATTTCTGCTGTTCTGTTGGGGAAAAAAAAAAAAAAAAGAAGAGAAAAAAATATAATCAGCTTTCTTCAAATGAATGTTTCATATAATAATCTATTTCTCATTAAAAATGCTATATTTAATAAGAAGAGCCGTGCTCGTCTGTACCACTTCCAAGCAGGTTTCGCATTTAAGAGTCACCCGACATCACTGAGGCATGAGGGATTGAATATTTGTTCAAGTTTTTCCGTCATTTTACTTCCATGCGGAATTGATTCAGTTTGGCTTTTGGGCTCCAAGTGTGTCCGAGTGCTGGGCTCAGTTTCCCTCCATCCGTTTGTGGTGTTTTAGCCTGCTTTCACACCCATTCTTCAGTTAGCCGACTCCGCATGTTGCATATGTTTAGTCGAATGGGCATGTGGATGTCCTCTTAATCCACAAACTCCTCAGATTCTAGGCTCAGTATTTAAATGTGTATACTAACAGTTTGGCTAGCAATATTTATTGGTCCAAGTCTATGTTATTTATAGGCTTATTGAGGTGTGAACCCATTTCATTCAAGTGACAGGCTACAAACTATACAAAAAGTAACTGATAATAAATCAATACTAATGATGGTTGTGACTTTTATTACTTTAACTTTAAAAAAAAAAAAAAAAAAAAAAAAAAAAAGCCCTCTGTGGCTGTGTTTCATGGACTCCTGGGTGTCTTGAAGTCAGAATTTGTTACAGCATTAACATTATTCTCTACTGATATAGTTGACCTCAGAGTAAATGTTATTTCCAGATTTGATGAGAAGAAAAAGGGAAGTGTACTTTTTATTATTATTTTTTTTACTATCTGTACTCACTGACATTCAACCCCCCCCCAAAAAAAAAAAAAAAAAAAAAAAACTAACAGTGGAGAAAATGTTTCTTTTTAGATATGATCCATCTGTATGTTTTTGCCATAGATGGACTCTTATTTATTACTCCTTCCTTAGCCAGTTTATCCTCCGTCTGTGCTCGTCCGCATACGTACACCGTACACCTGCCACGATTAGGTGGTCAACATTTATTCAAAATCAAAACATCAGTCTTACTCAGCATGTATTTTGGTATCTATGTGTATTATAAAGCATTATTCGATTCCCTCTACACCCTTCTCCTGGGTGAAGCTAGCCTGGGGCACCAAATGTGCGAGAGCGGGCGCTTACCGACGTGACCGCGGAACTCATCCGAACATGGATAGCTGTAAGAGAAAGCTGCAGGTCGTAGCTGGAAAACAATGCAAAAGGTTTCCCAGTGTACCTGGGCACGTGACATGGGAATTAAAAACAGAACTTTTGCTTTGAGTTGGTAAAAAAAAAAACTCAATAAAACACTTCCTGTCAAGCTGTCAAAGGAAAAATAATCAATAACATGGTGGTGCGATGAAGTCAGAGTTACTGTTCCCAAAAATTAAACCGAACGTCTCGAAGTCTTTCCTCTTACACCACAGCAACTTGCCAATGATTACAATGTCATACTTTTTGTCCATGTAATGTGGAATGTCTGCGAAACACATTAGTTCCTGTTCTCACTTATACTATAGCAGCTATAAACAGTCGTTCCCTCACCAGCCTCGCTTTTCTCTCTCTTTCGAAGTTAATAAGGGAAAAAAAAAAAAAAAAACAACCACAGCTTGTCCTGTTGCCGAGAAACTGCAAAGAAGCATAAACTCCTCTGTCCTGAAGACGTCGGAAAACGTGAAGTTACAGCTTTGCCTCTGACTCTTACAAAGCTCTGACACTGGAGACTCCTTCCACAAATGTTAAATAAAAGTCTCTTTCACAGATATTCTAAAAATTACACACATTTTATGAATCTGTTCATGTGGCACGTCCACTGTAGAGGCCCCTGTGTGTATAGAAATGATAACAAATATCTGATTAGCTGTCTGCTAATAAAGACTTAAACTCCAATTAAAAAAAAAAAGATATAATTTAATGAAATAATAAAAAAAAAATTACAATAAATCTGCTTTTTATTTATTTCCCCTGGAGTGTTCCGTACAGCAGGCCCACAATGCATACAAGAAAAGCCTATAATGAAAAAAAATATATATGTGAAACTATTAAATATTTTCTACCAAATGTTAAGGATTTCACTTATTAGTGCAAAAAATAAGAATTTTACAGCTGTTTATTCGATATTAAGTACATTTTTCCAACTTTTATGAAAACAAAAAGTGACCATTTTGAAGAGCATCTGTATGAACCTTACGTGAAGAAAGAAGATGGAGCTGCTTTTTGTCTGCGTGAGTTTGTGCGTTTGTTCTCGTTAACCAGCTTCAATCCAAATGAAACTGTGATTAATGCCATGAGTTACGGTCTACTGCTAATGAAGCGAGTGTGTGTGTGTGTGTGTGTGTGTGTGTGTGTGTGTATGTGTGTGTGTGAGACACAGTCTGTCCACACCCAAACCTCCAATGCTCCTGCATGTGCCAGGCTGTAATTAGAGCACAGCAATAAATCACGCTGCTTTGTGTTTCATGGATGACGAACGCACCGCAAAGTCGACTTGAGAGCAAAATCCCCTGCGACGAGTTTAACATTTACAGTGTTTAACTCTCAGGCTCATAGTTTTATGACCATGGCACAAGCAAGTGAAAAAATAAAGCAGAAGATCGCTGCATTATATCTGTTTCTATACCAATCAGTCTGTGTATAACGGTCGTAAAAAAAATGGGCGGAGTTAGAATGAATACATTACAGAGGGGTGTGGTTATCCAAGAGGCGATCTAAAAATTAGATCAGCTCCGCTCTTTCCCCTTAAGAACAGAATGACCTTATCATGTCATACAATTAACCAGCTGACTGAACTTCAGTCAATTTTCTTTTTTTAAAATCTTCCGTCGCTTCCGGATGTGTTTTAGTGGAAACATCACAAATGTAGAAAAGCAAGAACAGTGTCAAATACACGTTTGTCCAAAAACGAGTGCGATCTGGCTAATTACAGAAATCCAAACACGTAAACATGACGAATAAAGACAAAATGACACAGAATATACCAATCAATATCACCACCAATGATTTTTGTTCATGTTGGATGCTGAATAATGTGCAGTTTTTTTTTTTTTTTTATTTACATTAACTACACATGACACAACTGGGTAGGATAAGTGACCTTAAAAATAAATAAATAAATACATAAATAAATAAATTACTAGACACTACAAAATTCTAGACTAAAATGAAATACTAAATACTACAAAATTTTAAAATAAAGTAACACATTAAAATGCTACAAAATGTTACAATAAAATACTTAACGCTACAAAATTCTAAAATAAATATAAAATTGTTGAATTGCTGGAATACTGGAAATGATTGTTTACACAAAATATATGGATAAAAAAAAAATAAAAGTGCAAAATTGGCTTCTAAACTTTTACTAAATAGAATTTCATTTAATTTGCTGCAGTGTAATTTAACTTCGGAGTGAATTCGGAGCGATTGCCCATCAGCTGTTCCCTACACACTCGTCTCAAGCAGTTTCAGGAAGCAGCTTCTTCACCCAGGAGGGCTTTCTTCAACTTCCCAAATAATCCAAGCTCCTGACCTCACTGCTTCTCCTAAAGGTCTAAATGGGGAGAAAAAAAAAAATTCTTATTTTGGAGACACAGTTTTAATTTTAAATATAAAGTCAAAGCTATTCTTTAAAAAAATGTTTCAGAAATAAATGTAGGCATGGGAATTAACACCATAAATTTTATATTCATCTTAGAAACAAATTTCAACCATAATTAAAAAAAAAAAAGCATATTCAATCTTGTGTCCAGTTTTTGACTGATGGTGTAGGTTAGTTGTCAATGATTATTTATTTTATTTTGAATATGAATGAATATTTTTTAAAAATGAACAAATAGCTAGAAATATATAAATTGTCCCTGGAACTCTGACAAGTCTGTGACACTTTTAAGGTGTCTCTGGTTACTAGTGCTCGCTTTTTATGAATATTTTTGGGAAAATAAGTTTCACTGCTCGGCGCGTTTCATTACTGTTTTAGGTTTTTCATGTTGCACGCTCCTTCTTCTTTTAATAAAAACATTACCGGTGCAGGAAACGATCCCCATTATTCGCACTGACTTCTTCTCTGTTCAGAAGTTTCGATCCTCTGACTTTCATTTCCCCTGAGCTGCTAACGACGAGGTGCTCATTGTTTCAAACTCCTAAATAAGTGCGAAAAAAGCCCCCCTAAAAATACACGGAATGGTGTCAACTTTGTGCCAGACTTAACAAGTCGTTGTGTGCAGGCTGTGGAGAGGAGCGAAAGGGAAATATGATTTTAATTTCCATCGCAGCGTGCGGGAATGAATTCATGCTCGGCTGGTAATAGACTCTCTTCCCCGGACGATGTGAATGTAAAATGTGGCGCGCATCGCTGTTGCTCCTGCTCTTCTCACCAACCATTCGTCTTCCTGCGGCACGATGGGAAGGAGGAGAAATGGAGGGAAAAAAAAAAATACAAAAATGTAATGCACAGAGTCGGGTCATGGAGCAGGACCGGAGATGGGCAGCTCGGTGAAGTTTCTGCACACACACGGATCATTTAGTTAATGCATTAATTCATATTCAACAATAAAGCAGCAGTTAGTGGTTAAGGTCGTGTACTAGTGAGCAGAAGGTTATCGGGTCAATTCCCCAGCTCAGAAAAGGAAAAAAAAAATTGGTCTCTTGAGCAAAAATCTTAACCTTCAGCTGCCCACGTTGAGCATGAACTGGATTATTCCTCTCTCGGAGGACTCTCTAGTGATTAAAACCTTCTCACTAATGAATGAATGGCGTGGAAATGCAGCAAGTGTTACTAGTAGGCAGGTTTCCAGCTAAAAAATAATGCAATAACACCAGTTATCAATAATAATAATATCGCCTTCTTTGTGATTTTAGTGAAGAAATTGTTTGTCGGTGTGTGAAATATTGTTTACAACAATAGTGGAGTGCATGGTTTCCAAATTGTGCATGAATTTGGCGTCATGTGACCAGCTTTTATCATGAATATTTCCTAAAACAAACCAACCAAACACACCATCATCATCAACCAAACGTGTCTGCGTTTATTTCATAAATATACAGTACATGCGCAGTGTCTGCCTGTATCATCAGATTAGGTTTAATACATTTTAAAGCTTTTTAATGCCACTTTGCGGTAATGTTGTTGTATTTATGCCGCAATCCACTGGAACTCAGACCTCTAACATGGGAAAGTGCCATGGAATGATCATTCAACTCCAGAATTCCCAGTCCAACTTAAACACATCTAACATCACAGCAATGTGGTGGCACAGACACACAGTCTACAGTAAGCACATGTCCCTTTGCATCATTTTCTCCTTAATAAAATTAGATTTTACTTGACATGTTTCTTTTGTGTTGGGAAAAGGTGATTTAAGTACTGTATAATAATTCAGTTGATTTCAGCGCAATTTTTCTAGCATGATAAATCCACAGTGGCGGACACGGTTTAGAAATTTCAGAGATTAGCTCTACAAATATGTCTTTGCTCTGGACATCCATGTTTTTCCGAGCTCAAGCACTGGAATGTGTTTAGACTGGAACACAGGAAAATCGATGTGGAATTTTCCTTCAATTTGGAGTACAATGGAAAAGTTCACTCAAAACATCCATCCATCCATTTTCCATACTGCTTATCCTACACACAAAGCAGGGGACACCCTGGACCGGGTGCCAACCCATCGCAAAGCACAATCACACACACGTTCACACACTAGGGACAATTTGGAAATTCCAATAAGCATATAACGCATGTCTTTGGACTGGGGGAGGAAACCGGAGTACCAGGAGGAAACCCCGAAGCATGGGGAGAACATGTAACCTCTGCACACACGGGGCGGAGTCTGGACTCTAACCCCCTGACCCCAGAGGTGCGAGGCAAGAGTGCTAACCACTAAGCCATTGTGCTCCCCACTCAAAACATCCCTATAAAGGAAACCTTGACAGAAGGTCTCCATCACTGTGATTTATTTTTTTTTTGGATGCTCTGTTTCTATTTCGTTCAATTTTTCTCCGTCTGAAAAAATACTGAAGAGAAGCTCAATGATAAGGCAAAGAAAAGAAGGCAAAGTACTCCAGTATTTCGAAAAAAGGGGTTTATCTCACAAATACCAGGACACATAGGAATTCATGTCCAGGGTAACTGACTATGTGGTACAGGTGAAGCACGTATGGCCGATGAAGGCGTGGCCTCACACCCGGCCTCCTTGGAGATCCCATAATTCAGTGTTCAGTACGAGACTGACAGTATGAGCACTGAAAAAGCAAGGTGGCCAGAAGTGTTACTCAAAATAAGCAATACATTTTCAAAGTCAGTACTGACATGGAAATCCAATATCATCTCACACTTCCTCCGCAAACGTTCTTACGTTCACACTTCACACTGCTGCTTAAAGAAGCCAGTGCACTGAAGTAATCTGGATTATAGGATCATACACTGCACTAGCGGATAGTTGTGCTTCTTTTGAGAAATAAATACAAGAAGGGAGTGCATTACGCTTATTTCATGTGAATTCCAAATTGCTTAAAATATCTGAACAACTGCTTAAATGATCAGAGAGTAACTTGTAAGAATATCAAAAGAAATATCCGATAGACTTTCTTACATACCTTTTTAAAATTTCTAATCCTGTTCCAATGATATACACGTCTACTGGAATGAAATCTGTATAGTCTCATGGCGTAAGCAAATAAATCCAGCAAACCACTTCTCCCTGACAGGAAATAAAGAAATAATGACAGAAATATATCTCTATATGTGTGCACTTGTTAGCAGAAGTGAATTTCCTCTTTCTGTTTGTTAACTTCAGGATGCAAGGCTGCGGGTAAACAAATCCTCACTTGCCAAATCTCACCTTGCACACATGACATCTATCTGTGTCAGCTTGTGCAAAACTAACAAGCATCAGGACGGAGTTTCCTGCAGGAGTCGGAGACAGAAGGAATGGAAATCATTTCACCTCTGTAAACAAGACGTGGATTCTATGAATCACAAGCACGCTTATGCTAGTTTCTATCAAAATTACGGCGCAACATACAGCCAAGCACCAACGCTGATTTCTAAACCGCTTGCCGTTCATCTTACTGTGCTAATTGGTCAGAAGATAGATTCATTTTTTTTAAAGACTTTTGTACACTGAATCTAATACGTTACCATTTCTATAGTAATAGCTCATTCATAGGAACTTGTACAATTTGGATGTCAATAGATTCAAAAAAAAAAAAAGTTTATTTAACATTTATGGAAGGAGTCTCCAGTGTCAGGACTTTGTAACAGTCAGAGGTAAAGCTGTAACTTTTTTTTGTTACTCCTCAGGACGGAGGAGTTTACACTTCTTTGCCGTTTCTCAGAAATTAATTTTTGTCTAATTAATTTCAAGAGAGAAAAAAGAGAGGCTGGTGAGGGAATGACTATTTATAGCTGCTATAACATAAGTGAGAACAGGAACTGACTTGTTTCATGGATGTTCCACAACATTATATATATATATATATATATTGTATAAACAGATACAAAATACAATGTGCTGTTATTTAATAAAGAAAATTGTCACTATTAGAACATTGCTGAAGTGTAAAGGGAAAATACCATTGGGGGACATGGTGTTACGGGAAAATAATCAACTTCAGGGTAGTGACCGTCACTCTGCTTCATCACACGACCCTGTCATTGATAATTTTCCTACAACAGCATGACGCAAAGGAAGTAAGAAATGAAAGCAAACTTTGATGTAGGTCAAAAGAGTTTAACGTTAACCCCACCCCTAACCCTAGTGTTTATGCATTTTTCAGTTCATTCATATGAAATTGAACGCAACTCCACCAGATTGATCTCTTTTGTTCAAGTTTGTATGAATTTCGCACGAGATCAAGCTGGTTTGGGAAAATCCAACTATGAATTTCAAATGCCCTTAACGTGCCCGTGTTTCATTTTTCGCAAAAAGCCGAGTCGTTATGACGTCATGCGTATTCTTCCAGTAATGTTCTTCAACTCCTGATAATGAGTATAGAGACAAACTATAACTGCGTTTGTTATGGATTCCGATTTTTCTTCTCCACACTTATTTGTAGCTTTCGTTCTATTTGGTGCAAACAATCAGCACGTTGTGGTGTTCGAGCAGGTCAAGCAGTTCGAGCAGATTAGCTTAGCACATACACTATGTTCGAACACAAGAGGAGCCGAGGCTGTTTAGCTGCAGCGCTAACCCGTGTGGGGATCATGTCCATGTCTGTCAGAAACGGAAAGCGTTGAAGCATGGCTTTCTGTTTATAAATGCTACTGAACCCTGAGGGCCGAAAAAAGAAAATCAATAGTCGCTTTCCAAGCCGGGTAAACTGAAGCCCAGATTTATTTCTGACTGAAATCTCAGATTAATTTTAGACTCAAACATCGGGAGTTATTCCCCTGTTTTTAAAATGACAAAATGGAAAAAATCAAAAATGAGTGCTATAATAATGTTACGGAAAAACACAACTATGAAATAAATGCTCTAAATCCATCTCAAAGACATGAATATCAACCAAAACACCACTTTGTCTTTTTCTCCTAGGATTATGTCTACATATCTAGATTCGTAATAAATGTAATAATGGAAAAATACTATTATTAATATAAGTAGTACAGTAATAAGACATCAGACCTGCTCATGACATTCACCCGAGACACCAACGATTCTGCTACTTCCTTCCAAGGTTTATTTTCCTTCATAACGTCTCTATGGACATTTAATAAGAGGTCATGTATAACAGGATAAATTGAAACCAAGGTTGTCATTTGGATTGGTTGAATTTACACTCTCATAACTAATTTGCATAGAATCGAGCTTCTGTAAGCTGTTCTTTAAAGCTCGCTCGACAACACAGTAAAAATCTCACGCTCACGTGACCTTTTGTTTTGACATGCCAGATGTATTTGCTTTTTGATGAGCTTTCTTTAACAAAAAACAAATACTCCCCCAAAAAATGAATATTGTTTCCTGCCTTGTAGATAATGCACGGTCGCCTGTCGCTTTGTCCTGTGCTAAGATTAGGACAAGATTTGGATCAGAGTTAATAATAATCAAGGGGCGTGGCCAGGGCACGGCCAAGAAAAACAGCAGGTTTATCTGGCCACCAAATGCGGTAGACTTTGGCCAAGATAAACAAGACACAGCCTTTTAAAAGACCAGAAAAAGAGAATTTCTCAAGTCAGCACCTCTACAAACAGAATCTCATTGTGTTAAACTGCGTCCTACTGATCACTTTAAACGCAGTTCAGGTTGAAGGTAATTTTGCTTGGACCCCTGCAGTCACCCGCCTTTCAATTTATCAGTCCTCTCTTTCCACTGGTTTCAGTTTCATTTCATCTTGCTAAAGAATGCACTGTCACCGCGAAAATAATGGTGTTTATGAGGCGCCGACGTGTTGTGGCAGCTTTATAAAAACCCACAGACAAAAGAGCAGCAGAAACAGAAAAATGGCTCAGAATTTGCTCCAAAAAAAAACAAAACAAAACAAACAAAAAAAAAAACAGACGGTTATTAAATGCCATACATCTTCATACCAAACGCTAGTTCTGTTTGAGAAAAGCACCATTACACACAGGAGAACAGTAAGCGCTAGAATTTATCATCATGTCCACCATCTTCCATCACTGTAAACTCTTCAGTGTGTCATTGTAGAGAAAAAGATTGACTTTGGTCTGAACATTGGACAGAAAATAATAGCTTTCTTCGCCGGTTCATCAGACTGATGGCAGAACAGGAGAACAATGTATCTAGTATATACAGTGTGTGTGTGTGTGTGTGTGTGTATGTGTATGTATATATGTATGTGTATGTATGTGTGTAGCTGCTATGTGAGTAATAACAGGAACTAACCTGTTTCATGGACGTCCCACAACATTTAAGTGTAATTATAAATGGATAAAAACTATACAGGTAGTATGATAAAACTGTATGTGGTATAAGAGGAATAAAACACTTTAGGGGACTTCAGGCCGGTAACCGTGACTCTGCTTCATCCCACCACTGCGCTGTTGATTATTTTACTGTAACTGCACTACACAGAGTGTTTAGTTCCTTAAATAACAAATGATACATTTTATACAAAAATGTACAATGGTGACCAGTTGCAAATAAAGATACGTGTACGCAAATAAAGATACTAGATATGTTTAAAAAGATACACATGCTAATTTTGGGGCGGAGTTAGCACTGATACCTTGTCTTACGAGTTCATTAGTATGACTTTGAATGAAATCCAACCACTTCGGTGCAGAAGGAAAAGGGAGCTTCTTTATCCATTACATATAGCTAGCACTAGCTAGGATTCCAGCATTCTATTTGTCAGGCTTTAGCTGAGTACGTCACTGACATATCTTGCTAAATGGCTACTGACCGTTTTAGGTGACTAACTAGCTGTCATTCCTCTTTCTAGCTTTTGTGTCTTCTTTTGTGACACACAATCTACGTGGGCCTTCCCAAGCAACACATTCTTAACAATCCTGACTTGTTAGAATGGTTTAGCATTTAGGATACAGCTTTAAGCCTTAGTAGCCACAGATTGCTAAGCATTGCTAAAAGTGAGGTGACTTTGCTCGGTTCTCCTTCCCCATCCATGACACTCTTTGTCCTGTCCTTAGTCTCCATGGTTAGACCGCTGGAGGCTAGTCCTGTGGCAGAGCGTAATTGGAGCACAACAGAGTGACCCAGTATAATAGGATTACACCGAAAGCACTTCTGAGGAGAACCACAATGTCGCTAATCCTGTTCTGCTCCATGTCCTTTTCCTGCTTCCGCTCAGAAGGACCAAGATGTAGGTTGAAAGGGAATCGGTGCCATCAAGATGATGAGTTCTCGGAGAATTACAGGTCCGAATGGAATAAAGCTGCCAGTCGTATCGAGACTTCAATCAAACGGAGAACCTTCTAACAGGAAAAGGAGCACTTCTTTATTTTTATTTTTAATGTATTAGTACTAAAGAAAATAGTTGACGCATGGTTAACGTTTATTTTCAGTATGCACTGTAGAACACACGCTGTTACGGGAAAATAATTAAAGTCAGGCTGGTAATAGTAACTCTGTATCATAGCACCACCCTGTCGCTGATTATTTTCCCATAACAGCATGACGGAGTGTTTTACAGCGCATACAGCATGTCCAGAAGTTGATTTGTAGGTTGTGTTTTTTTAAAAAATTTATTTAAGAATAACACAATGTACTTTTTATCCATTTATAGTTATGTTTAATGTTAAAGCTAGTTCCTGTTCTTACTTACATTATAGCAGCTATAAACAGTTTTTTTTTCTCACTCTGGAAGTTAATAATAAATAAAAAACATAGCTAATCATGTTACAAGTGTAAACTCTTGTCATGAGCATCTTGGAGATATTGAAGTTATAGCTTTACCTCTGACTGTTACAAAGCTCTGACACTGGAGACTCCTTCCATAAATGTAAAAAAAAAAAAAAATCTCCTTACAGAAAATGTCCTACATACAAATCTGTGTTAGTCGTTACTATAGAAACAGTAACGTATTAGAACGAGTGCATTAATATATTCTAAACATATGATTTGCACTTGCAGTACAGTCAGAACTGCTGTTATTGAAAATAATTCTGACCAATCAGGATCCGGAATTCAGCAGCGCTTGAATAAATTGTCCTGTATGGAACATAGCAAGGTGAATGAGCTCTAACCTGTCTGTTGTCCCCAAATGAAGCACTAATGTGTCCCACGAGGAACGTCAGTGAACCTCATGTTGGCAAAACATATTCATTAACACCTGCAGGTTTTTGAGCGAGCAGCTCGGTCTAAAAACGCTGCTTCACCCTGCCAGAGGGGCGTCGTAAATCAAAGTGGCAGGAGTGATGCAGCGTGCCAGTTGAGGCATGCACATCCCTGCGCTGATTTATTCATTTACAGTCAGAGATGCACCTAAAGACCTACACGGCCATGAACACAACAGAAGATATCGTGAAATTACGAGGTCAAGTTAGGAGGTCGCTATCGCGAGGTGTCCATTTTTCTCGTTGATAGGTTTAGGCTTAGATGAGTGATAGTGCATTCACATCGTCGTAATTACAGCCTCAGTAATTACAGCATCAGAAATTACAGTAATTACCATAATTACAGCATCTAGTTTCCTATTCGTAATTTACATCACACTTTTTTTTTTTCAAATACAGGGAGAAATCTGGATTTTCTGTAAACTGGCAGTGACATCAAGTTATCTGTTCAATTCAGTTCAATTTTATTTGTATAGCACGTTTAACAATGTTGTCATAAAGCAGCTTTACAGAAATATATAAATTTTAAATTTATAAATTTATCCCTAATGAGCAAGCCAGAGGCGACAGTGGCAAGGAAAGACGGTTATAAATAATTCCTTTCTGTAACTGTGTGCAGTGTAGTCAAAAAAGTGCAGTTGGGTAACCAGGAAAATTCATTATAGTTTTAACATGAACTCTATTTTGCTGAAGTTATCAATTGTTCACTAATGGAGATTTGAGTGCAAAACTGTTTATGGCAAATTGCAGTACCATAGAAATTGTAGTCCTAAGCCATATGTGTGTGTATATGTGTGTGTGTCTGTATATATGTATATAAGACGGTTGAATTGAGGTTAAATAATAACATAAAGTCATGATTGATTTAGCCTGATTTAAAAGAACCTAGCATTATCATATAATCACCTCCATAATCATATGATGAACTTTAGATTTTTGAAAGAAACACATGAAAAATAGGATTTAGAAACAGTCTGAGAAACTCCTAGTAGAATTTCCAGTATGGAATTACCACAATTCCAATACATGGTGAAGACACAGAGATCCAGCATGAACTTTATCATGACTGTGTGTAGTGATTTAAGCTTTAAAAAGATAAAGTTTTTTGAGAAAATGTGCATGACGATCACAGAAAGTTAATCGATGCCTTCTGACCAGTCACAGACAGACGTCTAATGACAGGAAAGAAAAGCTCCGTGGGTGAATGAGGACAAAAATGGACCAAATATTACACAAACAATAAGAAATGACTTTGATAATGATTGCTTAAGTCAAAGGCTGTCATTACTAAGGCTGTGATTTATAGAAATTACTGATATTGAATAAAACATTTCCCAGATGACATCTCAGGGGGATGTTTTAGTGTGTTAAAAGCAGAAAGCTAGGTAAAAATGTCAAAAGGTTTGGGGAAAACTGGCATTTATTTCTGTGAAATTATACCACTAAAAAAATATTCCAATATTCAATACAAATATTAAACTCTGAGACTAGGTTCTGCCTTTATATTGTTTGGGGCTTTTTGTTTGGAAGGGAGGGAGGAAAGAAGGAAAATAAGGAGAATTTTATTAGATATAATGTATATTAGATATTAACATCATTCTCTTATATGTTTCTGCCTTTACATTATTTTAAGTTATAAAAAAAATCAACTCATGGGAAAAAAATCTCTGCCCTCAAACTTGCATCACAAATCCCCAAAAAAAATGCAAAGACAGAAACTAGTCTCATCAGAGTTTGAAAATTCCAACTTTAGTTTTTTAAAAAAATGTCTTGATTATCGGAACAGGTGCTGAATCTGAGCTAGAGGCGACTGCATAATAATGATTTATGCTCATTATTCCCTCAAATTAATGTAAAGTTTTTGGTCTTTTCCATCGCACCTTGAATAGAGTGTTTGTGTAATTGCTAGCTGCTTATCTACTCTTATTCATGCACCTTTGCTGATGCCTGAGTGGAGTTTAATTTCCAAGCCATTCCACTCTCGACAGCTCCCGTCGGATGAACAGGTCTCCCGAGATCCTGAGCCACAAACGTGATTAGTGTGGCGGCTGTAATTGCGTGGTTTTTATGTCCGGCATGTTGTATTGCTCTTTCGACTTTATTGACCCACAGCTTGACTAAGATCTGCATTGTTCCTCATTTTCCAATGTGGGTTTTTGCAATAAAGACAGTCCAGAATCCAATTAGAATGCAAGATATGTTGGCTATTATAAGAACCTCCTGTAGTTATTGGAGTAGTGCTAGGAAAATAGACTGAATTTAAAAAAAAAAAACAAGCCATTTCTCTCAGAGAGAAATCCAGGGCAGGATTTTCCAGTGTCTACCCAAAAATGCAGAGCCGTTCTCTGTCCCAATTTATGGCTGGTGATTGACAGAAGAGAGAGCATTTACATACTGATGACCAGCACATATGCAACCTCTCCAGCTCAGGAAAAACCCCGGGCAGGATATCAACACGACCCGAACCTGGCGGGATAGAAATAGCGTAAAAGAGATAGAAACTGAGCGAGAGATTGGGGTTTCTGAGTGCCATATTAAAATCTGATTTTGTGTGAACGCTAACCAACCCTCGACGCTCGCTCTGTTGTCTGATCTCGCCTGGCACACCAGAGAGATTGATGGCTTTGACTCGAGTTCTCGATTTCAGCCTGCTCTCCCTATTCCCCTCTGACAGTGTTCTATAAACTGCTTCCTCCACTAAATCTGGTGGCTCCCACTCCATCTGTCTCTGTCAAGGGACCCAGACAGGCTCCCAATCCCTCGCTCCATATCTCCTGCCTCCCTGTTTTTTTTTTGACATTCTCCCTCACCCTTTCTTTCTTCTTTTTTTCCTCCCAAAACACATCTTCTAGTCTCTAGATACCTTTCAGTCACCACACCTAATCTCGGTTTTAATCACGGTTGTAGTCGTTCATCAGTGCTTTAGGTTTGCCAAGCTGCCCGAATGGCGTGGACCATCTCCATCCCGATTTCTCTCTGTTTTCTTCTTCCTTTTCATTCTCTACTGACATCTCTGAATCTCCACATACCTTCCTCTATTTACACCAAAATTCTCCTTGGTACAAGGAATGATCATTGGTACATTTGAATAAACAAAGCCGAACGATTGTGCCAGTGTCTCACACTCTCACTTCATATTTCCTTCTTTCTCCATATTCTTGTTTTCCTTCTTCATCACCGTCTCCTTCCTCACATGTCTCCACAAACCTTCCTTTTTTTCACACATGTATCTGAATCTCCAGACACCATTCTTTCTTTACACCAAAGCAATGCTTGCTTGCATAATCCTAAATCTTATGTGTAAAAATATGTACCTAAATCTTTTAAACTAGCAGTTTTCAAGCCCCTGATTAAAAAACCTGACCTTGACCCCTGTCAGCTGTCTAACTATAGACCAATATCAAACCTCCCCTTTATCTCCAAG
>CM075029.1:1752981-1833371 GCA_037576675.1 Pangasius sanitwongsei
GTTCCTCTCAAGGTTTCTTCCTCATATTGTCTCAGGGAGTTTTTCCTTGCCACCGTCACCTCTGGCTTGCTCATTAGTGATAAATTCACATATTTACTATATATATATATATATATATATATATATATTTTGTGAATCCATTTATTTCTGTGAAGCTGCTTTCTGACAATGTCCATTGTTAAAAGCGCTATACAAATAAAATTGAATTGAATTGAATAATCATTCATTAGCATTTTGGATTAGCAAACATGTGGAGTGGCAACAATCCCAGTCCAAATCTCTATATTTTGTTGTCCCTTTTTATCACACTCAATTCAGTTCAGTTAATTTTTTTTTTGTATAGTGCTTTTTACAGTAGACATTGTCACAAAGCAGCTTTACAGAATGCAGCAATCCATTGCACTCGGAAAAACCTGACCTCCGACACGTAACAGTGCAATGGAACAGAATTCCCAGCTGGAAACTCTGGCAACATCCACCTTGCTCAAGTTATCTGACATAAAAACACCTGACATCACAACAACGTGGTGGAGCACACCGTTACCGGGAGACAGATTTCCCTTTGCATGATTTTTTACTTGAAAAAACCTGATTTTATTTGATATCTAGCTTTTGTGTTATGAAAATTTCTTTTGTAAGTTTAGATTTTTAACATTATACATTAACATTACAGCAAAATCTTTCTAGATACCTTCCCTAATGATCTTCGATGAGCAAAGATGCAGAATGGCTGCTCAATTCCAGCCATCTTGTACCCAATAATTCACTCCAACCTTCTTCTTTCTTGGCTTTGCTTTCTTTCTCTTTCTTTCTTTTGTCCTCTCTTCCCAACATCTCAGAGTTTCTAGTTACCTTCCTTTCCTTTCTTAGTGTTTTGGATTAGCAAAGATGCGGAACAGCTGCCATCTCCATCCCAATCCCTCACTGCATCTCTTTTCACCAAAGCTACGCCATTTTGCAGCGGCGTCTATCTCCGATATGGATTAGCAAAATTCCAAAATGGCAGCATGAGAGCCTGTCAATACCAGCATACCCTGTCTAATGCCATCTGTTTGTGTGAACCTTCCTGAGCACTAAAACAGGAAGTCAGCAACTGGAAACATGAACTCTTCCATCATCAGGTGAGGAGCACAGAGTCAAGATTAGCAATCTAGTTCCATACACAAGAGAGAAGGATTTCTTTCCAGTGGGGTGGAAAAGTTTCTCCAGGGTTCTCCAGAGAGACTCTCAAGTGAAGAACCCAATTAACCTGCCTCACCCAGTACATCTTCTCAAATTACGACATGCTCCCTGATGACTCGCTCGCTCAATTAGGAAATGACTTATAACCACACAGAGGCGTTCAGGTAAAGTGTGCACTTCACTTTATGAACCAGATTATCTGCTCAATTAGCATCTCGTATTTACTGTACACTCCTAACTGATTGGGGGAATTTGACCAGTTGTAATGCTAATACAGTGATAATCTCAGTTACAACAACTCACTCGCTAATTATAGCTCTAATTACAGTGGGAGTTTAATTTGTTGCTTATGGTGATGAACACTTGGCTCCGGGATGTTTACATTTTAATGGTAGTTTGCTCATTTTAGTAAAAAGTAGCCATATTATATCTCCAGTGACTGATTTATCCTAGACCTTGAACTACATCCTCTGCACAGCAAGTTTCATGCACAGTTTAAGATGCACCTCCTTTTTTAGATTTGAATATATAATAACTAAACAAGTTCACTTCTGACTGATCACAGTTCCCCGAGGATAAAGAACGTTAAAATACGCAAGACCTAGATAAAGAAGAGCATTTCACCCCCCCCTACACAGCAAATTCTTTTTACCTGAACTGTGGCAGGCAGATATGGAGATGATTTGAACCTCCTGAAAGCACTTTTCTACTGTTTAGAATTTAGCAGAATGAATGAATGAATGAATGAATGAATGAAGAGCTGGACAATATAAATACCTTTGTGGTAAATAAAACAAGGACTAAACCTCAACACCTTAACATTTTTTTTAAGCATCCTCACCATGTTCCACCAGGATTACAGTACACTCTCAGAAATAAAGGGACCAAACAGTACTTTTCCTTGTCTCTGGAGTGGTACCATCAAGGGGACATATTTTGTAACTTCAGCATATATAGAGTGTTTATCCAAGTTAGTTCTGGTCCACTACTTTGATTTGACAAGCGATGTTTCAAGAGTGCTAATATTTAGTGTAACAGCACTGGGACATTTCAGTGTGTGTACATTCCTTGGCAAAAAAAAATGGGCTAAGCCCAAAATGCCTATCTAAAGGTTATCTAATGCAGGTTTTGTGTAAAGAAGATGTGTTAAAAAGCCATTGCTGTCTCAGAAAAATGTCAAAGACAGACTGAAGTTTTTGGCAGAATATGGAAAGTTTGATTCAGAGAGGTTCAGCACAGAGAGGTGTTATGGTGCGGGGAGCCTTTTCAGCTACCGGTACTGGTGAGGTGCTTTACCGGGATAAGTCAATGAATGCTTTGGGATACAGGAGAATATCGTGGAAAGACTTGCTTCCCGCAGTTGAAACGTTGTTTTTGCCTCGCGCCTCGTTGGCGGTTCGATTCCAGCCTCCGCCCTGTGTGCGTGGAGTTTGCATATTCCCCCCGTGCTTTGGGGGTTTCCTCCGGGTACTCCGGTTTCCTCCACCAGTACAAACACACGCGTTATAGGCTGACTGGCATCTCTAAATTGCCCGTAGTGTGTGAATGGGTGTGTGTGTGTGCACGAGACTGTGCCCTGCGATGGGCACATACATAGCAAAGGCACTAACGATGCACTCTTGATTGCCCCATCCTGTGTGCCATCCCCATCCAAATGTGACACATTTGGTACCTTTTATTTCCGAGAGTTTATTTCTACCTTTCTTTTTTCAGTAAAAGCCGGCATACTACTCTTCTAAATCGGCACTGAACAAAAGAAATATCTCAAATCATGTACTGCATGCATTTTAGTGTGAGCAGTGTGTTATTAATCCCTGCAGGGTTCGTCCTGCTTTTCTAAAGTTTATTCCCAACACTGTAAATGTGAATAATGAGAGACATCTGCAACAACTCTGTGAGTTTTTTTTTTTCCTAAATGGCTGGTCCATTAGGAGCAAAAACCTATTGTGTTCTAAAATTGGTTGTTAGGCCTGTGTAGGTTGTTCTAGGAAGGCTTAATGATACATTTCCACTTAATACAAAATGTTAGTGTTTGATTTGAGAGAAAGATCCAGGTGCTAGCTTCTCAAGGACATAATGTATGGCCTAAGAATAAAGTGCATAGTGTGTGATTTGAGATGTAGCCCTGTTTGATATGTCAGGCAGTTGGCCTTGAATTTCTCATATGCTTGAAGAAGGTGGTACAGCGGGTGGTGTTGCCACCTCACAGCTCCAGGGTTATCTGTTCGATCCAGAGCTCAGGTTAATGTCTGTGTGGATTTTCTGTACATGTCTGAATACGTTTTTCTCCAGGTTCTCAAGTTTCCTTAGGCCTGGGATGCTTTCTTATTCTGCATGTTCCTAGGTAGGCCTCAGATCTGTCGCAACCCGACCAGGATAAAGTGCTCAGTGAAAGTGAATGAGAGAGTTCTTGATTTATTTATTTTTTTTTTTTTTAGCAATTAACGTTTCACGATGTGAAAATTCTTGTCCCTCAATATAAACAACTGACATAATCCATGGATTGCAATATTATCTGTATGAAAACAAAATGAAAAAGGGAAGCCAGTGCATGAAACCAGCACATGTGTATTTGTCAAAATTCCTGTCTTCCAGATCATTGTGAAACGTCTAGCAGTAACTCAAGGTGACTGAGACGCTCGGATCTTTCATTAATCTTAAAGATGTTTATCTACTCATTCACCGGGCTTCATCAGTTCTATTCAGGATTGATGAAAACCCTCAGGCGAGTGCCAAAACATCTCTAAGATTAAAGCACATGTCCATTCGCCTGGAGTAACGGCCGGTAGATATCACCCTCCATTGCTATCACCTCACTTCCTCCTCCTGCAGTCTTTTACTCTGTCCCCATTCCTTTTTTGATCCAAATCCTAACAGCGGCATTATTTTCTGTAAGTAAGAACAAATCACCCGGTCGCCTTTCATCACCTTCTGCCAGGAAGACAAAAGAGCATTCGGCTGAAGCTAACTGCCCCTGTAAGCGCAGTGCTTTCACCCTCTCATGCCCCTTTCCATCAGCCTGCCACCAGCTCCATATTCACTCCCTGCTAGTTTCCTGTTTTTGTCTCCCTTTTTTCCCCACTTCCTAAACCGCACTATGCAGTAGGTATATAAACAATCTAACACACCTCTGTTAAAATTGCTGTTTGTACTGTAAAGAGTGAAACCAAGGTAAATCATGTCTGATAATCTGATATAGCAACCAACACAATTCAAGTGAAAAACAAATAGAAATGGTTTAAGAAAAGAAAAAAAGAAGAAAACTTACACAACTATTATAAGTGTGCACACCCCTTAACTAATCCTTCGTAAAAGCACCTTTTGCTTGTAATACAGCACTCACAGTGTTTGGGGTAAAAGTCTACCAAATGAATACATCTTGATTTGGCGATTTTATTCCACTGTTCTTTGCAAAAATACTCCAGATCTATCAGATTGTGAGGGGATCTCCTGTGAACAGCTGTCCTCAAGTCATTCCACAGATTTTCAATAGGATTTAGATCTGGGCTCTGACCGGAACAAAACATTGGTCTGCTGAAGACTTGGATTTGTGCTTTGGGTCGTTATCATGCTGGAAGAGTTTGTACCAAAATAGATTGATATCTGGAGCCATCCATAATTTGCTCTATCTTGACTAGAGCCCCAGTCCCACCTGAAGAGAAGCAGCTCTATAGATCTATATGATGCTGCCATCACCGTGCTTCACAATGGATATGGTGTTCTTTGGGTGATGAGAGATTTTGTTTTTCTGCTAAACATCTCTTTTAGAAATATGCCCAAAAAGTTCTACCTTGGTCTCATCAGGCCATAACACATTTTACCACATGGTTTGGGGTGATTTAGGAAGGATTGGGTGTGGCATGTGAAGAATAAATGAGATCGTTGTACCATGCAGGGAGTGACCAGTACTTGTAAAATATTTCCTTTAATGTGAAAGGGATATCCTGTTGTCCTTGGTAATGTCAATGTGGTGCTCCATTTTCTCCACTTTTGGCCTTCGTGGTGTTCCATGGGACATCTAATGGTTTGGAAATTCTTTTGTACCCCTCTCCTGATTAGATACCATTCCTGTACATGCTTTGTAAGTTTTTTGAAGACTTGGCTTCAGCAGTCAGACGAAACCAAGAAGATGTCGAGAAAATCCTACGAGTTTTTAGGTCAGAATCACTTCACTGATGGCAGGTGTATGATAATTACTTTTGAACATGAGTTCAAAAGAGAACTCATGGGACATTATAAAAGGGTGCACACACTTATGCAACCAGGTTATTGTAATGTTTCTTTCTTTTTCTCTTTTTTTCCCTAAAAATGTTCTATTTATTTTTCACTTGAATTTTGTTGGTTGCTATATCACATTAAAGATGGGGGAAAAAAAAGATTATTTCTAATATGTATACAGGTTTATATAATTTGTTGGTTTATCAGAACAGTGTGAAATAAAGCTCTGAGTAGTAATCGGGTCTATGGATCTTTCATTCGAAATCAAGACTTCACTAAAAATCACTTCAGCTCACTGCACAGGATGGACGCACGCAATTTCGTAATCTATAATTCAAGATATTATTTGCTGATGCAGCTAAGTGAAGGAAACCCCGGGGGTTCTTTTTCAGCATTGGAGTTGGGCAAAGTTCCCAAGTACAGCACGCCTTTAATCAAAATCCTATCAAGCTGGGATGTATGCTGTGCTGGATTTTTATTTTAAACCTCTGTACAGTTGCCTGATAATGTGAAAACCCTGGAAGGATCACAAAATAAATAAATAAATATATACAAAAAAACATTAGTCCTTGCGTATTTTGTAGATTTGCATATTTTAATATTTCATCACAAAGATTTAGTTGATTCTAAAGCAAAATAGTTTTCCTGAAGTAAAATATGTTCACAAGTAAGCTAGCTTATGATGAACATGAGAATGATGAAGTATGAGAACAAAAAGACAAAAACACATCAGCTCCCTTAGTATTATCAACAAAAAGCGAAGAATTTATTTAACACGCTAATCCTAGAAAAACGTTTACCGCTCTAAAACTTCAAACGGATACAATTTTTTCTGCCTCTTTTCACTGACTGAAAACCGCCTTGTCATGACAGACGCTCCTAAAAGGACACTTCCTCTCCGAGCGGCCAAGGTCACGTCCAACACCGCCTGCCGTTTAAGCAAATTCACAAGGACGGCCGCCCCGATGCCAGCGGGCTTTCAGTCGTCTTCCTCTCCTCCAGGTGGGAGTGAGTGATGCTGAGCTCTTCTCCTCCCTTCCATCTGCTCCGGAGAGCCTCCATCAGTTCATCAGCCGCTTTATGGTAATGTTAGCGAGGTTGCACTCAGTCGCTTTCTTCACTAAAAAAAAAAAAAAAAACCTACCGAATATCTCCGTCAAGGCTGCCAGAGTCGTCGGAAGTGGAGGAATGCGTGATGTGTTACAGCAAATATCGTTCCAGGAATTGCGTGAGACCGTCTCCTGAAGCTCTCCCGATCCTCCCGCTGTGGTGATTTCATTCCGAAAGCAGTGCTGTAACTGATGTAGACAGTCCTACTGTTGTCTGCTCACATGCTCCACATTTCCTTCACTTCCTTTCATAGATTCAGTAACTGACGAGTGCAGAACAGTGAAACGTAGAAGATTAAAATGAAGCACTCCTTAATTCTCGCTCTGTTATGCTCTCTTTCTGGTGTACAGTTTGGACACACCAAATTTCTTGAAATGGATTTCTAGGCCAAAAAAAAAGTAAATAATTCATTAATTAAAAATACTAATAAATGGATGTATATTCAGCAAATTTATTTATTTATTTATTTATTGGTTTGTGTTTTTAAGTTGTAAGTTTGAACAGAGCTAATTTATATTTTATTTATTCCTTAAACTATTTCTAAGGCATAAATACACAAAAATATTAAATACCCATTTTTAAATAAACTTATTTATTCATTTGTTTTCCAATTTCGGTATGATGGTCAGCGGCTGAAAATTGTATAGTTAATGCTGGATTATTTATATTTTCATAAACTGTTTTATTTAATTTAAAAAAATAATTAAAAAAAAAAGTTAAAGAAGAGGAACTTTATACCATCAGGTCAAAAATAAATGATTGAAAAATAAGTTTCATTTAAAAAAAAAAGTACAATAATGAATAATTATAAACATTTAAGATTTTTTGTTTTAATTAAAAATACTTCTAAAATCAGATCCTTCTTTGTCTTTGTCTGCAAAAGATATATAAAGTTTTGGTTCAGAAAAATGCATGTTCAGGATAATTATCCTGTTAATATAGCAAATAATCAGACTAATGAGTGTTTGTGTATCTCATAAACATTACAGTAATGGTTTTTTTTATAATATGATCAACTGTGCTAATAATAAGTGAATAAGCGCTATTCAAGGTCTTTGAGCGTAGCGTCCTGCACAGTCGCACCGTCAGCACTTTACTGCGACTGACCTGGCGTTAATCTCCTCAAACCCTCTGCTACATTCCTCATTCACAGCTCTGATGTAGAGAATCTTTAATCTGTGCTCAGTATTCAGTCAGTGTGAGCTTAAGCTGAGTAAACACGCATGCTAATCCCACCGCGCTCCACGCTAACGCTGCATGCAGATTTCAGCTCGATTGGCTGAATCGAATCCCGAGCAAACACAAGCTGTCAGGATTTTTTTTTTTTTTTCTCACACAAGCCATCTTGTGCTACTGTCACCTTTCTGCAGAAAATAAACAGCTTTCACTTTCAAGGAGCTGAAATGGGAAAATATTGAAATTGGAATGTAGTACGAGAAGTCTGCAGAGACGGAATGGTTTCTCAATGAAGTGAATTTCAGCATGTTCTAATCCGAGCCAAAAAAAAACAAAAAAACGTTTGGAATCGTTACCAGTTTTATTATTTATTTATTTATTTAATTAGTTTTTAAACATTTTGGGAAATGCGGAAATGTGCAAGGAGGACCAAAAAAAAAAAAAACTACAAATGAGTCTTTGCGACTCATGAATTGAATCATTTGTGTTCATTCAATTAAATGATTCATTCAGATTAGAAGGGCCAAAAAACAAACGAGTCGTTTTGAATCATGAGTCGAATTATTTGAGTCCATTCATTTGAATGATTCATTAAGATTCAGAGGGACAAAAAAAATGAGTCTTTTTGAATGATGACTCAAATCATTTGAGGCCATTCAGTTAAATGATTCATTCAGATTTGGAAGAGCAAAAAACTACAAATGAGTCTTTTTGAATCATGAGTCAAATCACTTGAGGCCATTCAGGTAAATGATTCATTCAGATTCGTTCAGCTGGATGGTTTGCCCAAATACTGATTATGCAGCCACCTAAGGCAGACTACAAATGACTCAAGTCATGTAAAAGAGCTAATAACTGTGTATGTTTTAATAATGTGCAGGTATGGTCATGTTTAGAAGAATTATTTTTCACTCCTACTGAAGGAGAAAGGAGCGAATCTCTGTCATGATGTAAATAAACAATAACAAAAAAAAAAAAAAAAGGTTGAAAGATTCACTGCTAAGTGAGAGTTGCATGCTAAATGAGAGAGCAGTCAATGTTTGTCATGATGGAAGTAATATATAACATTAAAAAAAAAGTAATAACCAAAAGATTCACTAATTTGAACAGTGACATGGTGAAGGAGAGAGGAACCAAAAGAGTCACTGACTTAAACACTGATCCACTGATCCATGAGAGGAGAAAATCTCATTTATGATGGAAATAATAAAAAAAAAACTTAAACAAGCAGAACTCGATGCCAATGGTGTAGAGAGAAATATCAAAAATATCCGCTTCAAACAAGAGCACACTGACACTGACACACTGAATCACAGACGAGTGAATCTCCGTCGTGACTGAAAGAAAACACATAACTTTAGAAAATAATAATGAAAATGATGAATGAAAGATTCAAACGCAGAATCTGAAACGCTGACACACTGAATGATAGAAGAACAAACTTCGATCGTGACCGAAATAAACATGTGACTGGAAAAAAAAACAATAATGAAAAGATTTGCTGACTTGAACACTGATCCACTAAATGAGAAAAAAAAATGGTCATGATAGAAATAAACATATAACTTAAAAAAAAAAAAAAAAAAAAGAAAAGTAAGGACCAAAACATTCACTTATTCACACACTGATCCACTAAATGAGAGAGCAGAGGATCTTGGTCATAAAAAAACAAACAAAAACACAATAATCAAAGCTTTAAAAAAAAAAGATACATACTGATAAGAAGTCAAAATGAGGCTCAGAAGCAACATATAAAAGCACACGTGCATATATACTGTTGAGTGCAAAAGTTTGTGCACCCCAGGACTAACTGAGGATGGCAAGTATGTGAAAAAAGGATGGAAAAAAAATTCTCTTATAATGTGTATGTCCTTCTCCAGCCCCTTTCTGGATCCTTATTTGATCCCCTTCTAAATGTTTCTGGAATTTTATAGATACGTTGCAAAATTGAGCAAACTTTTAATTTTTCCATTCAAGTACCATGGGAGATGGGAAAACTACGCCGGCTAATGAGACGAAAATAACAAGTGATGCGCGCTAGAGCAGGAGGAAGACAGGAAACGAGTTGTTTCTTAATGCTAACAATGCAAAAAACTGCACTTATGTTTGTGGGAAATGTCTAAAAAAACAAATTGATGAGAACAAACTGAACATTTATGTAAGAGTTTGAGATGTCTGTCTTTAGCTTCAGTGCTTCAGCTACGATGGAGAAAAGAGTGGACATGCTAACTTAGCTAGCTAGCTAAATCTCAGCCATTGTTTGTCCAAATGAAGAAAAAAAAAAAAACATAAACCAATATAAATACATCTAAAGAAATAGAGAGGAACTGTGAGGAACATGACAAGGTCAAACTCTTTCATGTTCAGTAATACTGCGAATGTTCTCAGCATTCATATTTCCTAATGCTAAGTGGACGTGATAGGCTAATGAAACATAATGATCTTTCTCACTCAAGCACAGAATTAGCGCTCGTCTTTACCGTTCAGCGGCTCCTGCTTTCAGTCAAGGGCAAACATCCTACACAAGGTCCCTGCTAATGGCTAACGGTATAATAACGAAAAATTTCAGTGCTTTTGTCCCTTCGAATCAGAGGAGTAAACGTACAGCTCAGTATGTGAGGCAACTGACTGATACGCTGAGGAATAGTACTGAAAAAAAGAAAAAGAAAATGGAGAATGACCACTTCATTCCTCCTACAGAGATTCTCATAAGCATTAAAAAAAAACAAAAAATAAGTAACTTTATATATTTAGAAGTGTTTCTGAAAAAAAAACAAAAAACGAGCAAACAGCAAAAAAACCAAAATAACTAAATAAACAAACTCCATACTTGCAGGTGCTTCTGGAAAGCACAGAAGACAAAATAAATGAAAAAGTAAAGATACACTTCATTACCGCCGCGCAGTGCCTCTGAAAAGCAGACAAGTAAACGAACAACAGGAAGAACTTCCTCAAAATACAAATATAACAAATAAAATGTACAATATGTTCAGTGAATAAATAAAATACCTAAGGAAGTAATATAAGTAAGCATATGCAATAATAATAATAATAATAATAATAATAATAATAATAATAATATTAATAATAATAATAATAATAAGCAAATGCATGCAAAAAAGAAGCAGGTTTAAATAAATAAATAAATAAATAAATTCTGTACTTTATTAAATACTTGCAGTAATATTATTATTGTTAATAATAATAATAATAATAATAATAATAATAAGCAAATGCATGCAAAAAAGAAGCAGGTTTGAATAAATAAATAAATAAATAAATAAATTCAGTACTTTATTAAATACTTGCAGTACTATTATTATTGTTAATAATAATAATAATAAGAAGAAGAAGAAGAAGAAGGAGAAAAAGATGTATCAAGTAAGTATATGTAAAAGGGCCTTTGAGAAACAGATGCAAGTTATCAAATTAATTCTAATACAAAATATAAATATTCACTGTAATTTTGTCCTGTTTTTAACTAGCACAATATTATGACACATGCAAAATATTTAAGAAAAGATGTTTCTGATAAAACAAACAAACAAACAAATAAATAAATTCTGACAAAAATTACAAATTTAATTATTGGTATAACATTTATAATATTGCTATTTTATTTTTCAATAATTAAATACAGCAATATTATCAAAAATGTAATATTGAGGAGTTAACTACTGCTCCTAATAGTAATGATTGGATCAGTTTATTATTACATCCATAATTAAAGCAGCGCTACATCACGTGGCCGTCAGTGAGCTGCTGTTTGTGCATTGACCACAGCGGCGTGTTCGAGCAGGCGCTAGCGATGAGCGCGGTACAGCAGTACAGCAGGGCCGTGTGCTCAGGTTAGCGCTCGCATTCATTTCCAGCATGTCGCCTGTGATGTATGGGCCAATTGGGTGAACATGGCGGCTCGGGCAGGCCGACCTTGCGGGGCGTCACTCAGGGTCGAGCGTTCCCACAAGGCCCAACACCAATTAAGAGCAGTACATCAGCTTGACAGAGCACAAGGTGATTAATCCCTCTGCATTGCGAGTCAGCATTGTGCTGCTGAGGACAAAGCGCAATTGTGTGGCTAAAAAAAAAAAAAAAACCTGTATGTTCGGTGACACGCAGTCGTAAAAAGTAGTGAGATTTACTTTTATAAGTCCTTGGCCAAAGTAGAGGGGTGCGTTCTGTTCTTTTTATTTGTGAGGTCGTAAGTTATTACCTAGCTCCTTTAAAAAAGTAAATCCTATTTTTCCCCCTTGATTGAAGAGGAAAAGTTGCCGTATGGAGTGCGTAATAAATAATGATAGCTGATGTAATAAATGATGACATACTGTGTGTGTGTGTTTGTGAGAGCATGTGCTGTTTTGTCCTTGTTACACCTACATCACGAGTAGTCAGGTTTTGCAACTATTGAGCATTTGTGATAAACTAAACATGCTAAACATAGCATAACTAAACATAGCATCATTTGGTTGGTGTTCTAGCTAGCTGATTTTCTAACTAGCTAGCTGGATCTTGAGCTAGTTTGTAAATAGCTTATAAGTAAAAGAAGTTCATCTATCAACCATATTGGAATGTGCAATAACAATGTGCTCAATACCGTGATGGTTGGATGTTTACTGTGGTTTTAACTCTACACTAACTCTACAGTCAATCACGTAGCGACAGCGTAATGCACAAAAAACATGCAGCTGCAGGTCAAGACGGTCAGGTAATGTTCACATCAAACATCACAATGGGGGAAAAATGGGATCTTAGAGACTTTAACCGTGGTATGGTTGCTGGATGTTGGTGTCAGACAGGCTGGTTTGATCATTTCAGAAACTGCTGATCTTGTGGGAGTTTCCCACAGAACAGTCTGTAGAGTTTCCACAGAATGGTGTGAAAAACAAATGAAACATCTGGCAGTTCTGGGGGTGGAAACACCTTTTTGATGAGAGAGAGGTCAGAAGAGAACGGGCAGACCTCCTGTCAGTTACGAGGAAGGTTCCGGCAACTCAAATAACCACTCTTTACAACCGTGGTGAGCAGAAAAGCATTTCAGAATGAACAATACATCAAACAACACATCAGGTTCTACTCCTGTAAAAAGACCAGTTGCCAATTTCTAGTCTCTGTTATGTTATGCTTCTATCCTTAGATAAACTACTCAGACTCAAGTTAGGCTGTTTTAAAGAGGTAAAGATTTTGGTTTCCACGTTAGTCGCGGCCATGCTTACTTATATGTTAAGGTGACACTGTGTGGAGCAGTATTGTAATTTTGTTCTCCAAGACAATGACCATAATCTCTTAAATCGTGAATCTTTAACTCGGGTTCTTTATACGACGTTCCCCTAGAAGGACATTTGGAGAACCCAGTAGGTTGCTAGATGTAGTTTTTTTTTAATTATTTTTATAAAGAGTGGTGTCTTGATCCTCCAATCCTCCAAGGCTCATCTAACAACTTCACTTAACCTGATGACATGCTGGATAATAGGAACCTTAAAGGGGAAATCAACAAAGGGGGCCAAAAATAAACTTATTGGAACTGGTATTTAGGTTTCTAGAAGTTTGTGGAAACACTAGACAAGGTTGCTTTTCTCTGACTTAAAGGTCGCCACACCACTGTCCTGTTGTTTAATTAAGTGAGAATCAAAAGGAATGTACATTATCTACATATTTATCCTCATTGATATTCATGCTAAATCCTTGCTGAGTAACCATTTTCATTTTACCGAGAAATAACCTTGATTTGGGCTCGCTGTAAATGCTTTGGCATCCACTACACAGCGATGAAATGATCCCTGAAAGTGCCAAGTGATTCAGAGAATTTATTCCAGCGCTCCTGAATGGACCACCTGCCGGAGAATGGGTGGTTTGTTTCCCATCTTTCTCTCCATTTCTGTTTTTGTGGTGCCAAGTTGAGCAGGGGGGTGAGCTGTCTCCTCATCGGAGCAAAGGCATCTCTGCGAACGCACCTCATCCGAAAAACCAGTCCAGTGATCATCATTACTGATTAAAAAAAACTAAATGCTAGTAATTGTCACTAGCATTTGTATTCTTACCATTTTTATTTAAGATCATTTGGGGAAAAGTGTTCACCTTCTCATCAGGGGTTTGAATCCCGACAATAGCGTCAATATTTATAGCTTAGAAAAGACGATCATCCAGCTGACACTAAACAACCGCGGGTGTCTGTTAGCGCTCTCCTCCAAGCGTGTTCAGCTGTTCTATTATGTTGCTTGAGCAGCTGTTTGAAAAGCTGTAGTGGCTTTATAGGTCTCATTTTAATGCTCACCACATTTTAGCACACGTTTTAGCACATGTTAGTGCTCACCATCCCATGCATCCCTTCAGGACACCACCACATCGTTGATTACTTTACTCTATCAGCATGACACGTAAGTCTTTTATGCATTACATACTGTAGAATAGATCAAATTAGGAAGTTCACATAACTCCCCATGATCGGAAGCTAGGATAATGGCGGCTCAGCTGTTAAGATTGTGTTCTAGTGACAGAACCAGACAACTGAAAGTTCACATCCCGGGACTGCCAGCGGTCAGAGATTCGGAACCCTCATTCTGCTTGGACTGGCTCAGGACTTGGATTGAATTTTGCCTCATTTGCAAGTCACTTTGAAGAAAAATGCCCAAATCAATGAGGTAAATGGATTAAAAAAAAAAAATCAGTTGGACGGGATTTTAATGGTATTAGCCTACAGAAGGTAGAACACAATCACCTCCGAGTTGGAATATCTATTATTATTATTATTATTATTATTATTATTATAGAGGCATCAATGTCGTTACTGGTAATAAGTATTGGTGTGATACCATGGTCATTTACTCATACTTGTGAAAAATGCAGCAATATCAACATCTGATTCCATGTGATAGCAGATGACGTAAGCCTAAAGTACATTCTCTCGCTAAAGAAAAGACTTAGCTTTAATGGTTAAAACAAAGCAGACTACAAAGTGTGCTCTGAAACCTGAAAATATCAAGAGGAGCAGTTCATGACTAGCAGAGAATGCTGGCTAGGTTAAAAAAATGACTACAGATGACCCTCTGTTAGTGAAAGTAACAGCTCTTAGCCAGTATGTTGTTCTTGATAATCATCTGCTAACAGTCATAGACAACAAGGGATTTTTCTGCAATGAAAACAGAAACCATTCTTTTACTCAAAGCTGTACAAGAAGTGCTGTTCTGAGGTGAAACAAAAGTCTCTCTCGATGAAGTTCGATAATGCAGCTAGCTAACGCACTTCATTTAAAATCAAAGTGCTAATGTTGTGTCGTCATGGTCACTATGTAAACTAGAAAATAAATACTCATACTCATACTCATAATACGTACTCATTTCCTTATCGGCAGTAATGAAAAACTTGTACTTAATCTGGAAAGAATGGTATCACTATTTTTTTTTAGCTAAGCTAGCCTGACCTAGATCCTGATTTTTCTCCAAGCACACATAAAACACATTTTTTGGCTCTACTTCATTCAAAACCCTGTGAACTTTGAATATATTTGAACCTTCATGCATATGCAGCGGTTTCCCTCATTTCCATGATCTTCCGTACAAACATGCATGTGGTCTTGTCGAGAGTACAGTGGTCCATTGCTCAGGACGAGAGGAAGAGAGTCCCAATTTCCTTGCCTGGGCCTAAGACTAGTAATCATAATGACAGGTAAAGTGCGCAAGAGCTCAACGCCGAGCCAGCTCGAGCATTTCTCAGCTAAACTAATTCAGATTTCCCCGCAAACCCAAGGACATGAGTGAATATAACTCCAGCAGAAACATCTTCAGACAGATTATCTCCTATCTCAGCCCATCACAGAGGGAAGCATGCATTATATTTTTATCCTTGAGTTTTTCCCCCCTCTGTGCCTCCCACTAGTCACCTGAACAGACGACAGATGTGATTAAACATGTTCTCTCCACACTGAAATCCCAAAGTCATCATATCCACAAGCCGTAGATAACCGTCTCTCTCTCTCTCTCTCTCTCTCTCTCTCTCTCTCCACCACACACTGATCCTCGTTCACATTTTATTCTGTACTGCAGGAAAGAGAGAGATGTTTTCTCCAACCTTGCAAATGAGATGCAAATGACAGAATGCACTGTTTAAATAGAATAGAAAAGTGTCTTTTTTTTTATGATTATATTTGTGGGTTTGATGATACGGGGCTGCATCGTCTCAAAACAACTCCAGTGTATCCGGCAAACCGTGACTAAATTGATGTGGGATCATACTACAAATGCAGCTCTTTTTATTCAAAATAAATAATTAAATTTATATATATATATATATCACAGAGCATATCTACATTTTATGGTGAAATAATGTATCTACTAGCAAAATATTAAGTATGAAGCTTCCTTAATTATAAACAAAACAAAACAAAAAAAACAGTTCCACTTTGTGAAATCTTCCAATCTTGTTAACATATCACAGTGAGTTTGAGATTCTTTTTCTTTTTCTTTTACGCTAAAACTATTAAACAAAATGAGAATCAAAAGGATGTGCAATTTATTGATGTAAAATATTAAGTATTTCAAATACATTAATATTATGCAAATAAATGAATCATTTTTTTTTAAATGCTCTTTCTTTTTTTTTTTTTTTGCATTTTATGGCAAAAATATTTAGTATGCAAATCCAGTAATAGATTCTAAACAAGAAATGGAAAAAAATGGGAAAAAAGAGAATTTATTTTACTTACATTTAAATTGAAAAAAAGAAAAAAAAAAGAAATATTAAGGTTAGGATTTATCTGCAATTCTAATATTAATTATGCAAATCCATTAACAGATTTATGAGAAAAAAAAATCATCATAATAAAGTCTACTTTGTGAATTTGTGAATCTTTTCCTTGCTTCTGACTTTTGATATTTTGGATGAAGTTTTTGAAGAAGGTGTACATTTTAAATATGAAATTTGTTAAAATGCTAAATTCTTGTTAATATAATACAGCAATTTTGTGATAATTTTACTAACTTGTTATGACAAAAATATCAAACAAAATGTTTTGTTTAATACACAACAATATATGCTGTGATTATATGACAAACTTTGCAAAGTTTTATTTAAAAAAAAAAAAATGACTTGCTAAAGTCACTTCAGTCCCTGTCACAGCTGATCTGACCTCAGACCGGACTTCAGAGCAGCAAATCGCTGATGTGTGCTGCAGGAGGCCTCATATTTGTTGACTCTCTGTGTGTTAACTTGATTCGCTAAGTTTCTCCGAGTGCTAACCTTGCAGGATAGAGCCGCGTGGGTCGCCCATCTGTCGCACGGGAGCACACTCGGCTGGCTACTGCAGCCTTTCAGTTTATTTATTCTGGCTCGTAAGCAATTTTTTTTTTTGTCTTTCGGTGAGAACAGAGTGGCTTTTTAAGATGAGGAGACATCGACGGAGTCCAGGTGGTGTGAAAAACAACCACACTTGAAAAAAAACAGCAAACTCGCAAGTCAGGAAAAAAAACAGTGATATATCACAGATCAAAAGCTAATGTCTGGAGCTAGTTCAGCATATGCCTACACAAACAGAAGACACAGAAAGGAGTAAATGTGATGCAAATTTGATCTGTGGTCATTTAAATAAAGTTAATTTGTCCCTAAAGTGGCTGGTATTTGCTGGACACATTGGTAATTTTCTGTCCTAAGCAATCACTGTTGTTATTAGGGGTCCAAGCATCATAGTCATTGTATTTTCTGCTACAAATTATTGTGATGCACATCTTAGAGCCACCTCCAGATTTTAACACACACATAATGCAAATTTGTGCTCACATAATGCAAATATATGGTCATTTAAATACAGTTAGATTATCCATAGATGTCACTATCATAAACAATCAGCAAATAAAAAAAGAAAGATCAAATTGTTATACCTCAGATTGCCTCTGAGCGACTTTGACTAGGGCCAAACTGTGATGGCTAGACGACTGGGTCAGGGCATCTTCAAAACAGCAGGTCTTATGGGGTGTTCCCAGTGTGCAGTGGTTAGTACCTACTAAAAGTGGTCCAAGGAAGGACAACCGATGAACCAGCGACAGTGACATGGGCTTCCAAGGCTCATTGATGTGCGTGGGGAGTGAAGGCTAGTCCGTCTGGTCCGATCCCACAGAAGAGCTACTTTTTTCAGAAGAGCTGAGAAAGATCTTAATGCTGGCTATGAAAGAAAAGTGTCAGACCACACAGTGCATCACAGCTTGCTGCGTATGGGGCTGCGTAGCTGCAGACCGGTCAGAGTGCCCATGCTGACCCCTGTCCAGTGCCGAAAGCACTTACAATGGGCACGTGAGCATCAGAACTGGACCAAGGAACAATGGAAGAAGGTGGTCTGGTCTGATGAATCACTTTTTCTTTTACATCATGAGGACAGTCAGGTGCGTGTGCGTCGCTTACCTGGGGAAGAGATGGCACCAGGATGCACTGTGGGAAGAAGGCAAGCCGGCCGAGGCAGTGTGATGGTCTGAGCAATGTTCTGCTCGGAAACCTTGAGTCCTGGCATTCATGTGGATGTTACTTTGACACGTACCACCTACCTAGACACTGTTGAAGACCAAGTACACCCCTTCATGGCAACAGTGTTCCCTAATGGCAGTGGCCTCTTTCAGCAGGATAATGCGCCCTGCCTCACTGCAAAAATTGTTCAGGAATGGATTGAGGAACATGACAAGGAGTTCAAGGTGTTGACTTGGCTTCCAATTTCCCCAGACCTCAATCGAGCATCTGTGGGATGTGCTGGACAAACAAGTCCCATCCAACCACAGCACACCTTCAGAGGTCTTGTGGAGTCCATGCTTTGATGCGTCACAGCTGTTTAAGCGGAACAAGGGGGACCTACACAATAGTAGGCAGGTGGTTTTATATATATATATATATATATATATATATATATATTTTAAAATCCGGTATAACTGTTTTCTATCGTCAGGTAGCTGTGGGTCATTTTACTTGAAAAAAATTTCATTAAAATTTCATAATTTCTTATTTCATAAAAAAAAATCAATCATGTCAGAATATATAAAATTGTGTGCAGTGTATATTATTCTAGATATGAAATGGATTACTTGCACAATGTCGTGTTAAAGTACATTGGCTTTCTGAACGTCAAGAATGTTTACTTCCAGTCGGATATTCTTTCAACGATATCTTCCGCTCCAGCACCTTTTCCATCATTTTAGCGTAACTTTGGTATATAATGCTCATTTAGTGTTTGTTTAGTATGTACAGCATGATTTCTGAATCGTGGTCTATATTCAAACCTTTAGATCGCACCAAAGTAGTGAGGCTAAAGTAGCCTAGACCTTTTGGCAACTATCGACTATGTTTGTATCATTTCTGTTTTTATTAGTTTTCTCTCCACTGTTTATATTGTTTAGTGTTCATGTTCTAATCATGTGACAATATTTTATCAATCAAAGTGATGAAAAACAAGTTTATAAATTGCACGATGGCACCAGATTCCTGCATGCATAATTGTGATTACTAACATTATTTGATTTTTATTGCTATTATTTATACTATTTTACTTTCAATACTTGCTATAATTATGGAAGATATTCATACTGATTTTGATTACTTTAAACGGAACTGTCGGAATTTGCATGCCCTCGTTTTATGATCACGTTCAGCTTTACGTCATTTCGAATAAGAATGCTCAAGTAGTACTTTAAAGATAATCTCGTAAGATGCAGCACTTGAGTCTTAGATCTAAATTGCAGTATCAGTGTTGATATGTATATTCAGCTTTTTTTTTTTTTTAATGCTCATGCATCATATGCAAATAAAGCAAATAAATAAACCATGAGTTTTCATTATTCAGAGAGAATTGTGATGTTCGCACAATCTGAAGTGTGAGTTTATTTATACATAAAGAAATGGAAATCCTGTCAGAAGACTTTCAAAACACCAATTATCAGCCTGTCGTGTTATAATCGTAAGAAGATTAGGGATGAACACATCACAGAGGAGGAAGAGAGACAAAAAAAAAAAAAAAAACCACACGAGCAGTAGCTTTTCCTCGCCACCACTTCTGTTCAGTTGTAGTCCAAATGGCTGGCAGCCGAACTGAGCCAGATGACTGGATGGGGTCCGATATGAACATTTTGTCGCCACCAATCATGGCACGCTAGGTCAGATGGAAGGAAAGAAGGTAGTGGCTGTGTTCCTAATCTACTAAAGAAGTCTGCTTGGGAAAAAGGCCTGAGGACAGAACGCTGGTGGGACCCTTTCATCATGCATATGTGCCAAAATCTCGTCCATATCCGACCATATGGTCCAGAGCAGGAAGTTCGATCTCTTCGTCCATCCTGGCATCAAAGAGAAGAGAAAAGTGAGAGAGAGACAGCTGTCTTTCTCAATATGGCACTGTACAGTGTTATTTCCTAGTGTCTTATACTAGTCATTTAAGCATGAAATAAACACAGTCATATATACAGTATATCATATACATTTTATTAGTAAACCTATTTGTTATTTATGAATCATTTATTTATGGATAAATGTAATGTTCTGCTAATGGAATACCAACAATTACACTTGACATTTAAGATTAAATGTCTAAAAGTATGGTTCAGTAAGCTAATAATATTTGAAGACAAGCGACAAGCTTTCACAGCAGGGAATAACACATTCCGTGCCATGCTTCTACAGGAAAATAATCAACAGTGTTGCGGTGTGATGAAGCAGAGTAACATCGTTGAACAAAGTTGATTATTTTCCTTGAAAAGCATCTCCTGATGTGTTTTATTCCTCTTACACCACGGCAAATATCCAACAGTTAACATAATGTTTTATTTATTAAAGAGTGATGCTGTACTTTTTATCCATTTATAGCTACATTCAGTGCTGTGGAACCTCCACAAAACTAGTTCGTTCTTGTTCTCACTTACGCTATAGCAGCTGTAAACAGTCGTTCCCTCACCAGCCTCTCTTTTTTTCCTCTGTCTTGAAATGAAAAAGACAAAAAAAAAACAAAAAAAACACGGCTTGTCATGTTACAGAGACACCGCAACGCGAAACCTCCTCAGTCCTGAAGATGTCGGAAAACGTACAGCTTTACCCCTGACCGTTCCACTGAAGCACTGACACTGGAGACTCCTTCCATAAACGTTTAATAAACGTCTACTCAACATATCAATGATTGCACACGTTTATCTTAAACTGATTACGAAGAGGGCCTTACTATAACAACTTAAGTCCCTGCGTAAGTCGTTACTATAGAAACGATGATGTATTAGAGCGAGCGCGTTAACGCAAAGAAATTTATATATAATACAAACACCTTCTGTTTGACCAATCAGAATCCAGAACTCAAGAGCGGTGTGGTGTTAAAAAAAACAGAACATGTTTATGGTAACAGAGAGAATAAAATAGAAGCGGTTCATGGTGAGAGTAATTTGTCAGGATTAACTCTCCGCATCCTTTGTTTTGTCTGATAGCTCGACAAAACTCGCAGCACCTGTATCATCATGACTAACAGGAATTATTCTCCACCTGTGTTGCTATATCGTGTCTGCACTTTTCCTCCACCTGCACACACACACACACACACACACACACACACACACCCTGGAGCTGCAGCTGTGCATTATGATGATGCCGCGGATTCACACGACGTCATGCCTAGCATGCCTCTAATTTATTCCACTGGAAAAAAAAAAAAAAGTAGGTCACGTGGCACGGCTCGCCTGTGAGTCAGCCCCATTTGTCATTCTAATTGTGTTCCCTCCTTCCGAGCATCAATTTATTCCACCTAGAGGAAAGCAATTCAGTGCAGAAGTGACTGTGTGGCCACTGAGGACTGACAGATGTTATTTATTGGTTTGTCTGGTTATTGTTTTTAATACGTAATACAGATTTGCATGACTTTCCTGATGTCTGAAACAATGGTGATTAAACACCTTTTTGTAGTTAAACAAGCCAGACATTTAACACTCAAGAGTGCTTAAAATATGTCCGAGTTCCTCTTATTTGGCGTATTTTTATAATGAATTATTAATTATTCAAAGCCGAAAAATGGCTCATTTAGCCTCACTTCCCTCTGCGGTCGGCGCTGTCAATAAGTCAGTGGATATTTCCTCTCAGTAATGCAGAAAAGGAGGTTATTCGAGCTTTGTGTATTTGAGCCGGCATCCATGTATTTCATTCACATCTACTTACTTTCATTAAATTCTGATTTGTTTTGTCCTTGCAGAAACGGCCCTTGCTTGTCGATATCTTTTCATTTTTTTAAGATGATGGACTTTAGCAGGACGTATTGGATTAGGAAGGATTTTCTCGAGGACGGTGCTTTGGGTCTGACCCAGAAGGGACATAATCCACTCTCGAGATTTAGCTTCAACTCCCCGCCAAGAGACTGTCACTTTCTTCAAATTGCACAAAGTCAGATTTGTGTGTTTAATGAGAAACAGGTATAATGATGATCTTTGTTTAATGAATCTCACAGCACGAGCTTTTAATTGCCAACTACAGAGGAACAGGGTTTGCCAAGAAGATGGAAATGGACTTCTATTTGCTCCAAATTGTTAAGTAAGCAATAGAACACCTGGGGGCCTGCTTTTATAGGAAAATAATCAATGACTGAGTTACTGTTACTACCCCAATGTCATCTTTTCCCTTAAACAGCACATTCTGAAGTGTTATATTCCTCTTATACTACAGCAATTTGCCTACAATCCAATTTGTTTTATTAATTAAAACAAATGATGCATCATACTTTTTTATCAGTTTCTAGTAATAATGTTGTGGATCGTCCATGAAACAAGTTAGTTCCTGTTGTCACTTATGTTATAACAGCTATAAACAGCTCGTCATGTTACCGAGAAACCGCAAAGAAGTATACACTCCTTTTTCCTTAAGGTTACAGCTTTACTTCTGACACTGGAGACTCCTTCCATAAATGTAAAATAGACATATCCTTTCAGAAACCTTCAGAAAAGTCCCTGTTACTGAGCTGTTACTACAGAAACGATAACGTATTAGAACGAGCACATTAATCAACATTGTAGCCGCACTACTGTCAAAGCTTTTGCTACAGAAAATTGATCGAAATCTTCTGACCAATCAGAATTCGGAATTGAACAGCGCTGTTGTATAATGCATAAGAGGAAGATGTCAGGAAGATGCTTGCATTCTGTGAAGATATGTCTCTAACTTCTGTACAGTGAGACAAATGGCCGTTTTGTGAGAACCTTCACGTAGAGTGCGAAGCTGCCAGTCATTTGTTTTCATCCCTTTATTAAACAGACAGGAACAATTATATCTCTAGCCATATAAGGAAATGTATAAATCTTGGCCATATCTATATTCTAGGCCTTAAAAAAGAGAATGCTCAGGAACAAAGATGGCACCTGGTCACCCTAACCAATAATCTAATGGCTGAGAAGAGAAAAGAAAAAACTGAGTAGTGTGAGAACAGAGCTTTCTTTTCTCAACCTGTTCTTCGTCTGGCGCATCAACACAATTCTTTGAAATTCGACTTGCCTCTCTTGCTATTTTCTTTGAAAGCTTGCTTGATTGTACGCGCCTGACTTCATGGTGTATTATTAAAATTCGGCACTTTAATGCAGAAATTGTTACACGTATTCGCCACTTCTTAAGAGTCACATTTCCTGTAAATTCCTGAAGCACCCTTAACGAACAAGCAATCCAAAGCTATTCTTGATTAGGTGATATTTAACATTAAACTCAACCATTTTAAAAGGCCATTAAGCTCATTGAAAACACTGCAGGTTCTCAGTCATGATTCATGGCCCAGAAAATTCAATTCCAGCCCACAGGATACAGCAACGGTAATTATTTTACACCGTCGCTTTCACCACGCATCGCATTAAGTGTGCATCTGTAGGTTTCAAGTGTTTGTGTCTGCTTTCCGATTGCCACATATAGGACAGGAAGCATGTGTTCACATCCTGCTGAGGGAGGCTGAGGTTAACTTCGAGTTGGAAAGGACCAAAGCCACCCAATCTGTCGCTTTGGCAATAACACCCTGAGTTTTTTTTTTTTTTTTTTTTCCAGATCCAGAACAGGAAGTGCTGCTATAGGAGAGCTGCTAACACCATGTCCTTCAGATGGATGGATGGATGGATGGATGGATGGATGGACAGATCTGACAGATTGACTGACAAATTATTATCGGACCAAATCTCTGTTGCTAATGTTTCTAATAATAAATCTGAAACCTGTAGCTCCTAGTTAGGATAGACAACTAGAGAGATAGATGGAGGGATGGATGGTAAGGCTGATGGACAGAAAGATGGGCTTTATTGATTTCAAACAGGAAATGCATACCAAAACAAAGCCAATAATTAGACAGCAAATACTCTTAGCTACAAATAAACATTTGTAGATTGTAGATTTCCATTTCACTATCCCTCCATCCAATATTCTAATCATCCATCCATCCATCTATCCATCCATTCATTCATCCAGTAATTTTCCAACTACCCAAACATTTAATCATCCATCCATCCAAACATGTAAATATCTAACCATTCATCCAAGCAGCAATTCATCCATCCATCCATCCATCCATGCAACCAAAAATGCATTATCCATATATCCATTGTTCCAAACATCTATCTTCATTTTCATCCATCCATCCATCCATCCATCCATCCATCCTTCCATCCGTCTATCCATCCAATCATCCATCCATCTATACAAACATGCAATCCTCTATCCATCCATCCATCCACCCTTCCAATCATCTTTCCATCCATTTAAACATCTAATCATCCATTCATCCATCTATCCAAACGTTCATTCATCCACCCAAACATCATCCCTATATCCATCCAAACATCATCCAAGCATTATCCATCTATCATCCCAATTTATCCAAGAATCAAATCATTCATCGATTCAAACATGCATCCATTGAATTGTCATCTATTTCTCCTCCGCCCATCTAACCATCCATCCTCCATCATCCATTTATTATCCATCCATACATACACCTACACGATTTATTATTTCATTTCTCCAACATCCATCCACCCATCAATCCAATCTTAGACAAATAACTTCTCAAGATTTCTAGATTTCGTCAAGACGTCATAAACCAGCCTCCTATTAAGGGTTGATGTTTGAGTGTAAAACACTAGCGTGAGTTTCTAATCCTCAACTAATCAGCATCAGAGTCAGCACAAATACCGTGAGCTATACAGAGTCTCCTGATAGAAGGCTTTTTGTACACATCTATTGTGAGCTATTGAGCAGTTTAATTTGCCCTCATTTTTTAGCTGGAGGGACTTGGGTCTCAAAACCGCCTCGCTCCACCGGTCCAGGCGTTTTAACCCCACCTAGAACAAACGGCCTTCCCTGTGAGAGCAAGAATCAATGTAATTGAGGCGGGAGGACTTATCTCGAAGCCAGAGAGCGTTTTCAGACAACGCTCTGGCTCTGGCATGAAGGCGAGTGTTTCTCCAACTCCTCTCCCCAAAGCCCGACACTGTGTCCGTGAACTGGAGTGTGTGCATCTCAGATTTTGAGGTAACAAGCTGGAATGTCAGACTAAAGGCATGAGTGAAACTACAGTGTGTCAAATTACGCTGGGCAAAGCACAGTTTGGGTGGAATATGACCAAAAGTTTTTTGGAACTCAAGCCCTTGTAAAGGCAGAACCTTGGTTCACTGTGGACAGATGGGATTGCAAATCATGCTGTATTTGTTTCACATATTCTTTGATAGATTTTTTTTTTTAATATAAAACACGTTCCAACAGCAACAGATTTGACTACATTAGCACACCAACGCTGATATCACAATTATTACAAACATGGCATGATAACAAAATTATTATTACTTGTCAAAGGTGTTGCTAACAGTTTTTTTGTTTTGTTTTGTTTTTTTTGTGCATTGCAAACATGAATCCATGTTGAAAAAAAAACATGGCACCAGTACCTGTAATTCTTATTTAAAGGAGCGGGGCCTTTGTGCCCATCTGTCATAGAGGAGGCGTGGCTTCTGTTCCTATTATTCCCATTGAAGGAGCTGTAGACTTTGTGCCTGTCAGTCCTAACCAAACATCAGTAAATCTATTCATCACTTATTCAAAGCATTCTTTTATCTATTTTCCATCCATTCATTGATATTTCCAAACTTTCATTTATTCATCCACTCACTCAACCATCGTCAATCTATACATCCAAGAATCCTTCCTTTTTTATCCATCAATAAAAGTATCTGTCCAAACATCCCTCACCCATCCATCCATCCATCCATCCATGCATCCATGCATCCATTCATTCTTCCATCAATCCATTGACCTAGCCATCCAGTCATCAATCTATCTGTCCATTTATCCAAACATCCATCCATCCATTTGTCATCCATTTATTCATCCATTGTTCCAAATATCCACCCATTAATTGTTCATCCATCTCTCCATCTATTCATAAATCTTAAACATCCATGCATTTATCCATCCAAACATCATCCATCTGTCTATCTAATCATCCAAACACCCATCCATCCGGGCAACCATCCATTAATATTCCATCCAACCATTCATCTATAAATCCCTTGTTCCAAACATCCATCCATCCATCCTTCCATCCATCCATCATCCATTCATTGTTCCAAAAATCCATTCATCTGAACATCCTCCACTGATTTTTCATCCACCCATCCGTCTATCCAAACATTTATCAATCTATACAATAATCCATCCACCATTCTCATATATCTATTCATCCCCTCCGTCTGTTCATGCAGTGAAAGAGGCGTGGCCTCTTTGCCTATCAGTCCAAGTTGAAGTCCGGACCTAGTCAACAAATAGTTTAATGTAAATGTACGCTGAGCTTGACTGAGGATGTTCTGTTCCCCGGTTTATAAAACCATAAGAGATTCTAAACATTTCCGGCCAAAGGTTATATTTAATTCTCAATCAGATTGGCTTTGAAGGCGAGTAAATATACAAACAGTCTGTGATTAATCTGTCTTGGTAAAGGTTCACATGGCTGGCTTGATAGAAGGCAAAACCGAAGACACCATCTTCAAAGCAGCCTTCAAAGGAGGCTGCAGTAATTTATACTTATTTCAATCACTCAGAGATCAGGCGTGTTGATTTGCATGGCTTTTTATCTGCCATGTGGGTTCCTAATTACGATCTCGCCTACGGTGCTGCTTTTGTGTCACTAGCACAGAGACTGTGTGACATGTCTGTAATTGTCTGATCATCTCCCTTAGTGGTCAGCATCCCAGGACAACATGCTGATTAAATAACACACTGTTTGAGGAGGCCTGAGATCTATTTCTGATGACGGAAACTATGCATCGGATGCACTCTCACAGCCATAACCTACTTTTTTTTTTAAGAGGTCTGATTATACAGCAATAGTGAAGATGATGAAATAACACATACACAATTATGCTGTGAGCAAAAGCTGTGAAATTAATCTTATTTCAGAATCTTAATTGTACATTTAATGAAGACTTACAGATTTTTGTCATTTTCTCCGAAGTTTGTAGAGACAAATAGGTTTACTGTCAGCGTACATTTTCCCGAACTTAAACTGTCGAGGTTGCATAAACACTGCATTGCGGAAAGTAGAAAGTTCCAAGTTGGAAGATCTCAAGTTCCTAGTTGTCATGAACAAAGCATTACGGCTTGAGGAGACACTCAACCTCCACATCACTGCTATACAATCTCGTATGCTGTTTAGTGAAACAGTTTTTGGAACGAGTAGTGCCTGCAAACTTCTCTGAACTCAGTCAAGTACTGTTGCGTAAAACTCGAGAGGGAAAGAAAACAATCTGCACATACAATTCTGATTCCTGATGCTCATGAAATGAACATAGCAGCTGCTTCGACTGAAACCTGCAGTTTAAAGATTCACGGTGCCAATCGTCAAACGTCAGAGCGTGAAATCTCAGTCGGAGTGGAAAGAATCGGATTAGTCCCAGTTCTGTCAAGGAAAAAGGGTAAAGCGATGGAAACTCTGGAGATTATTTTAAGTTTATTTTCCAAAGGTGAAGCCTGCTCATTGGTGTGGAAAGAAGGAGGGCGTGTGGAGGAAATGCAAAGCTTTTGTGGGGACAGATGAAAGCAGGATAGGATGAAAAATGGCCCGAAGTTTTGAAACGCAGACTGATAAAAGCAAAGACGGGACAATCGATGGGGCAGCACTCTTCCTCTCAACCCTATTGTGCTCCTGTTATATATAGAATACGCTATTGTCGCTACGTTGAGGCTGAGTTATTGCGACCTATTGTGCGACTGAGACAAGACATTTTAGTTGGCAGCAAAACACGAGTATTTACGAGGCCAAGCGCACACTTTGGAACCCTCTTCTTTTCGTTAGGATTTTTAGGGGGGCCGCACGCCAAGGTTGCTGAAGCCCTGTTGTTTTTGCTAGGATTTTTAGGGGTCCAAGCACTGATGTTCTTGGAACCCTACTCTTTTTGATTGGATTATTCTTCTTTGGGGGCTCGATTGGAAGCCTCTTCTTTTACTTTCTTCTTACTCTACTTCTTCTTCATCTTTGTTTCCACTAACATTGATCATGCAGACCAAACCGTAGGTCATACAGGTCATAGTACTCCTTCCTGAGATTGACTTGGTGGTGGTGCTATAACACACCTTTTTATATATATATATATATATATATATATATATATATATATATATATATATATATATATATATATTAGCTCATATCTCAAGTACCATTTGTCCTGGAGACAATTTTCCCTTGGCTTTAAGTGAACACATTTGCAATTTGGACAAATTAACTCCACTAATCTGGTGTACTGCATCATTCTGCTCATCTGTAAATGAATTTCTAATAATGATTAGGCTGCTGCACAACATGGGCAACATCAGCCAATCAGCTTTCAGCAGGCATTTCACACGGATAGCATTGACCAACCGCAACCAAATTCACTTAGTGCTCTATGTAAACTTTGTGCTCTATGTAAATTGGCAAGAACTGGGGGCTATGCCAACTACATTTATTTTGGTTTCTTCAATTTGCCTGAGAGGGATCCACACTTCTGCACATATCTCAAAGTAAAGGCTTTCATAACCTAATCATTTAAATATTCGATTTTTTAATTAATCCTTACAGCAATTTCTCAGTGTTCAAACTGACGTACGCTTGTTATGCATTATGGGAACATCGCAGGCCTTCTCTTGTTGGGACATGACCAATATCTGAAGATCAAAATGCCATTTTTGAATGCACAAGAAGGCACGGGTCGTACAATAGGAGACGGTTCTCACATACGGCACGATTGGCTGTGAGTCACTTCTATATAATCATTTCTCTTTAGGGAGGCTGCTGTGAGTTCACACTGTGAAACACGGCTCACTTGTGACATTGCGCCGACTGGATTATTATTCTTTTTTTAATTAGAAGGTGATGTTTCAGGGTCTCGGAATGCCACTATGGGGCAATAATGAATTCAGCCGCTGTTAATCAGAATCCATGAGGAAAATTGCGGTTAGCCTGAATGTCTGCCAGCTTTGCAAATTTTAATTAGCAAAGCCATAAATCTTAAGCTGGCTCATGTACGTTTTGTGTGTGTGTGTGTGTGTGTGTGTATGGGAGTAATACAGCACACAGAAATCACCCAAGCTTGGTAGATTCATCAAGGGAGGTGTGTGTGTGTGTCTTGTATGTGTATCACGGATAATTTAGGTGAGCCACATAAATACACAAAGACAAGACGAATAACAGTGTGATGTTACAGCAGTGTATTATAAAAATATGCCACAGTGATACAATGATATTACGAGAAAACGTTAGTTACAGTGCATCCTTGAAACATTACAAAGCACGGTTATTTATATCACGGCACTACTGAATGCTGGATTCTGATTGGTTGCTTCGTTGTCTATAACAGCAGCTCTGACAGGTAGCACAGCTGCAAATCATAGGTTTATATTAATGTGCTTGTTCTAATCTGTTATCGTTTTTTTTTGTAGTAACAGTTCATTCACAGGGACTTGTCTGGCAGAGGTTCTACATAAACGGATTAAAAAACAAGTTGTTATTGAAAAAGACGCATAATTACAGAAGGGGTCTCCAGTGTCGGCTCTTCATAGCAGTCAGGAATTTGTCAGTAACATTACAAGCTCTATTTAGGCTTATTAACTTCAATAGAAGGAGCTGGTGAGGGCCTGACTGTTTATAACTGCTATAATGTTAGTTGCTATACTGTAAGTCGCTAATTGACTTCACTGATGTTTCACGACATTAAATGAAACTATAAACAGATAAAAATTGTGATGTGTCATTCTTTAATAAATTAAAACCTGTAATTGTTTGCAAATTGCTGTGGTATAAAGGGAATAAAAAACATTGAGACACGCTTTTATGGAAAAATAATCACATTTAGGTGGTAGCAATGACTCCACGTCATCACACCACCCTGATGTTGATTACTTTCTCATAACAGCACAACACAATGTTTCATTTCTTGCAAACGGTATTACACTACTGTGTTACTGTATTACTAATTTAAAAAAGTACTCATCTTTAATAGAGTATTCTCACAGCAAAGAAAGCACAGGATAAATTTCCCAAACACATCCAGAGCAAATGCTATTTTTTTTTTTAAACTTTTTTTATTGGGTTTTACAAAAACAAAACAATTCACAAGTCAACACAATACTAGTTCAACACAATACTAGTGCAAATGCTATTTTTATACAAATTAATTTACAGTTTTTATACACTCCTGCTTAGCGAATCACTGTGAAGCACCTGAGAAAAACGAGAGGGAAAAGCAACCTCACAACATCTGTGTGTGTGTGTGTGTGTGTCACCGTTTGGCACCATGGAAAATGTCACTCTTTTAATTTCAACAAAGTGCAGTGACGGCTGCGTGACATGCCGTCAAACACAAGCAGTGAGCCGAGGGCAGAGCAGAATGTGTGTGTGTGTGTGTGTGTGTGTGTGTGTGCCTCAGGATCCAAACGTCAGCTCTATCAAAGAGCAGGGAAGGATGTGAACATGAAGGGTGTCAGAGCGGTGAGAGGTGACAGAGAAGAGCTGAGACACCTCATACTGGAGTTCAGAGCAGCACTGAACCTCTCACACAGCCTGCGCTTGCTGCAAAACACAAATCACAAGCTGGTTAGATGCTGAAGGTGAGTATTATACTTGAGTTTTACTCAATATGTGTGTGTGCAGCAGCATATGACCCACACGCGACACATGCAGCCATCCAGTCTGAACACAGTGCTGCTAGAGCAGCAACACAACAAACTGAGTGAGGGCTCTTAATCGTGCCAAAAAAAATGAGGGTACATCTTTGGTGAAAGTGCCTCATTGAGTCTATTTTATAGAAGCAACATTGTAACTGTGTTGGCAAATTCTAGCCCATTAAAGCCCAGAGTGCACTTTCAGGCTTCAAACATGGAATAGTGAGGAGCCAAAACACAAGCAAGGCAATCAGGTTAAAAAACAAAATGCGCAATAGGATGTATTGGCAAGACTTCGCAATGGCTATGAGAAAACCATGTGAAACAGGAAGTAAACCAGATGTAAACAACTAAATTAGAAATCTGGTGACAGTGACTTCCATTTGTGGGCAAGAGTACTCTCCTGAGCTGTTGTCAACACAGATCTGTGTTAAAATTTGTGTTAAAATCGTTCTGTTTAAATGACCAAAATGCACATCTTGTGTAAGTACTCCATCAAAGATCATCGTGCTGTGGTTGGCCTGCTAGAGGTTAGGTTACGATATTGATTCCATTATAGCCCAGTAGAGTTAACACTGTATTTTAAGAGCGTACTGTGATACCGTTTGGATTAAAAAATGCCCCTTCATTAAAGGACGTACACACAATGCTTAGATATTGCTATTGATAGATACCTGTGAAAGTAGGAAGAGTTCCTTTGGAGGTTCTGAGATCGAGACAAGTGATAGGTCTGATTATTAAAGTAGTACTTGAATTTCAACAAGGATGAGTTGACTCACTGAGACCATTGCTTTTAGTCATAGCTTACATAGAGAGAAGTTGAAAAGAGAAATACAACATGGCACATTTTTCATGTTGTATCAAGCATGAATCCATTTAATTAACGCCTATATGATCCCCCTACTTCTTCAATTTAACTCTAAAATCCAACTCTAAGAGTTAATGACATTATTATAATAATAATCACATAATAATCACACAAAGGCATGATTCAGAGAGTCGCAGGGTTCAGAGGGGTGCGCCGTCCCTGTCTCTGTAAAGTGCTACGCTAATATTAAACCTCTTTATCGAACCAGTCTGTGCTTTTAAAATCTTCAATATTAGTGACAGCTCTGAGGTAGTAATGCAGCAATTTGGGCATGTTTGAGAAGTTAAGAGCCAAAAAAAAAAAACTCCGGCCATTACAAATATTCACACTTTATGGCTCCACAAAATGTTACAGCCACTGACCTCTGAAAAAAAGGGGACAGGTCGCAGCGAGTGCATCTCGCCTGGGGGCCAAGCAAACATCGGTAGAAGTGGGTGAGTTTTAAAAAGTTCAAAGTGTTGAAAATTGGTCAGTTTAACAGCTTCGGTTCAAGAAGTTTCTCTCTCAATCATTATGAGAAAAACGCTTAGCAAATTATTTTCGTTTTTGGAAAGACTTGAAAGCCATCTACAATCTACATCTTCATGCCATGAACTATAAAGAAGATAAAAATATATACTTTCAAAGGAACAAAACACTCGGAGGTATGAAGATAATCAACAATGGAGCGGTGTGAAGAAGCAGAGTTAATGCTACTTTTTCATGTAAACTTTTTACACCTTTGCCTCTGATTGTTACGAAGCGTATTACAAACGTTTTTGAACCTGTTCATAGGGACAGTACGTGTCCCTGTGAATGAGTTAAAGGTAAAATCATGACCTTATGCCATGTTTTATCTCCAAAAATGGAAAAAATAGGACAAAAGACATAGGCACAAGGGAACTACCGATCTAATCCCATAAAATTTGATCAGTATTGAACATATGACATCACCACTAGGCTTTCTTTTCAGGCTCACTAGGTCACAAACTAGGAATACCATCAGTCCAAAAACTCTGTAATTTATTTATTTTATTTATTTATTTTTTGCTAAGTGCTAATTTACACAATATAAACGTGTAACTAAAATCTTCAGGAGCAGATGTTAAGTAGCTAACCAAGTTAAGTAGCATTAGCTAAACTATTTCAAATTTAAATCATGTAACTAAATTTAAGTCTCGTTAACTTTGACGTAAACGCAGGCCTTCCTGAGCTAGAGATCATAGTATTTGAATGAAACTGGTTTTACAAATCTTGTAATTTAGCCTACTCGTTTATTGTTGCATTTTTCTCCTCTCGCAGTCATAAAGACTAAAATCTGCCAATATTGTGACAGTCCTGTAGAACGCTCTGGGTCATATCTGTCTGTATCTGCTAAACTCTTCGACTTTATTACAGACTGAACATGTGGGCGTCGGGGGTCTTTAACCTCCCGCTGCCGTGTGGAGGCTCTGAATCGTGCCGAAGAAGACTCATTTGTAAAAGCCCGGGCGTGCCATTTTCTCCTGTCTCTCTGATAAAGCGCACCTCTGAACGGTTTGTTCTCTGGTGACAGACATGAAATGGAGTTACAGAGTAGACTGCGGAGCATCAGAGTCCAATCACAGCGAGAGGGCAGTTCACACACACACAGTAAATTGGGTTTATTGAGAAACAGGGCTATAACGGTGTTTGCAGCTCCACAGATATGACACAAAAGCCTCCAGTTTATACAGTAAAGCTCAGTCTCTGCTTAAATCTGAGGATTTGTTTTATGAATTAGAGCTACGAATAAATACACGAGCATACGTCTTAGTCGTGATTTCATTATTCTTTAATAATAATAATAATAAATTGTACTTATTAAATAATCAGATCAGCCATTAAAAGGTGTTATAATCATAAACAGCATAATGTGCCACTGAATGTTGGCACTGGTTTTAAATGCATTATTATTTGTGTGAGGTGTTTTCTTCTTCTTGCTCCGGTAGAATTTGGCCCCAAGACAAATCTAATTGTTAAACCCTGTGTAACACCTCGGTTACAGATAAAAACAAAAGAAGAAACACGAAACAGCTAAATTATTAAACATGCTAGACTAGGGCGGGCTTAATAGGAAAAGGGTAAGCAATTTAAGTGATTTGTCGCATCTTTTCATAAATGTTTTCATAAATTTTCCTTACAGCTCACGCGTACATCTTAATAAACGACCAGTCAGCTTACCAAACACGTTCACGGCACAACCGATTTACGTATAGTCACGTCTACAAAATTTCTGACAGCCGAAAATGACAAAATGATGACTGAACCTTGAAAGGGCGCCTCCTAAATGCGGAGTGCGGTCAATGTTCTAGTAATGCACCTCAGCAATTGCAGCGCATCAGCTACCATAGACACACACTAAAGCTTCCTGCTTTTGTAGGGTGCCATTACTTTTGTGCAAACGGAGCTACAGCTAGTCTTATTTGCTTTCTTTCATTAATTATCATTAATATGAATGACCGGGTTGCACAGTTTCCATTAAACTTAAACTTGGCAGCGTCATCCGTATAAAAATAATCGCAGGATGATGCGACATGACAGCGATTTATTATTGTACACAATTTAAGATATCAACCGTTTTTTTTTTTTTTTTTCAAACCGACCGGATTTTCACGAACAGTTCTCGCATAAACACATATACAAATATTTTAGGAATAAATTCCTTCGTATGGCTTGATAAATGAGATCCGTCGTCAGTCATTAACCCCCTCACGAAGAGCCCCTCCCCTTGAGCCCGCCCCTCTACCGTGCTTCGTAAACGCACGTATTTACATTTTGCTTTCTTTCCTGCTTGCTATCGAATGACCCTGGATCCACATCCTTCATCTCCACAAAAAGGACATCATCACCACATATCCTCTATTATTAATGCGGTCAATGCGCTCCATTACGCCGAGGCTCCTTTTTTTTTTTTTTTAAGTTTCATACCTCTCCTCTATCCATTAATATTCCATTTTTTTCCACTTCAGACCCCATTACGGTCGTCCTCCAATATGCAGAAATTCAATTGTGACCATCACCTTTATTGATGGATGGAAATTACATACCCTAATGCATTTGATCTGTTTTATCAAAGTGGTGGCTGAGATTTTTTTTATTTATTTATTTTATTTTATTATTTTTTTATCTGAGTGCCATTAACGGAGATGCATTCTTGCATTTAGAGACATTTGGTTTAGTAAAATCTAGGAATCAGGAACGCTCCGATAAAATCCCAGTGGACTACTAATGAGTAATCGTGCACTAAATGTAATAAGATGTAACATCATTTCTATTTAACCTCACTTTAAAGTGCCCTAGATGTTCCGTGATTCCTTTAAAGACGGTGTGTATGTGAACAGCTCCAATGTTCTACTGTCCAGTCAGCAAGTGTGGGACTTTGTCTCAAATGATCTGCTTCCATCCAAACCTTATCAAGCTGCCAATCAAATCCTGTTTTTTTTTTCTTTTTTCTACACCTAGCTGTATTTGGCCTCAGGTTTAGCCATTTATTTTACAAAGCAACAACAAAAAAAGAAACATTACTTTCATACTAGAACTTTCTCCAGACGTTGTACATTCTGCATATTTTAGAAACTCATTCACCCCGACGCTTTGTGTGTTTAGATATCTAATCAACACTTGATACCACCGCGCTCTCGAATTCGGGATTCTGATTGGTCAGAAGGTGTTGATGTTGCCGTTCATTTCCTATAACAGCAGGAAACTGTACAGCAGACGCTCCACATAAACAGGTTTAAAAAAACTGTGTAATCGTTGATAATAGAAATTTTGGATTCTATGCTTTCACTCAGTGCCACATTTGTGTCTGTGCGTAAATAAGGATTTTCTTTTTGTTTGTTATGATTTAATTTGAATGTTCAACAGACACCGGATGTGTGTTTGTAAGTAGAAGAGGAGTCTTATTATGATTTAAATGTGGTGAAAGTATATTGTCGGTGACAGAAGGTCCATTTCATGTATCACTGCCAGCTTTTTTGACATTTAAACAAGCAGGAAAAAGTAAAATATCCTTCATTTGGGAGATGTGTTTGAGTAGAGGTTAGATTTTTAAATATCTATTTGGATTTTACACAATCGTTTAATATTTTGAATATGTTTCATTTGTTTCTTTTTAAATTTCTAAATTAGTATTTATTGGATTTTATTCCCAACAATTTAAATTTGGATTTTATTCCCAGCTTGGATTTTATTCATAACCATTTATTTTAAAAAAAGATGTAAAAAAAAAAAAAAACCTGTATAGATATATTTGAGCTGAAAAATGATATATTCAGAGTCAAGACTGGAAAATTAAATATATAGAAAAACATCAAAAGTTTATCAAGAATTATAAAGAAATTTAAAGATGAACATACTTAACCCAACAGTGCCCCATGTACCAGGCTAAGCTAACTGCCGTGTTCAAAAACATGATAGCTTGCTAACATTTTGTAAGTTGTTAAACTAGAAAGAGAGGTTTAAAAAAAAATGCTGTGTCTTGATCACTTTTTAAAAGCAATGCTTGACATTTTTATCTCGGTTTATATTTCAATAAAATAATGTTAGCAAGTATTGCGTGGCCTCAGAGTTGGCTAGCAAGGTATTTAAGATAGTGTTATCATTTCCGTGTTTATCTGGCACAATATACCTTGTAATCTATACACTGTGCACCGTCTACAGATGTTTATATTTAATTTTCTTATTATATGTTTTACTTTGTTCAGGAGCGGTGACAAAATTCTGTTTCCTTACCTCAGCGAGAGTGTGACGCTAAAGTGCTGGACTGTATAAATAACAACCATGGGACTGTATTTTCATCTATTAACCTCCACCCACCCCATCATCATCACGTTCTCTAGCGACATCACACTGCATCTCAGCTTAGTCTAATAGAAAATAAATGAAAGCCCCTCATTTCTTTCTGTCCACGCACACACACACACACACACACACACACCACTCAACGTACGTGCGCTGTGAAGATGGATGTATTGTTTTCCTTTAAATCTAAAACAGCTCCACTTATAATAAAGGAACAAGATCTCTTCCATTCATTAAGGCTCAAGGATCAATAGAGTCTCCTGTTTTTTTTTTTTGTTTTTTTTTTTTTGGCAGTGGAGGAGGAAGCAGAGCCGAGGAATCTGTCTCTCCAATTTATTTTGCTTGGTGGAAACAAATTCATCCACTCAGCAGTCAGAGGAAAAAGACTTTAGATATATAGTATGCTCTGCTTTATGTTAATTCAAGGAATAAAGTCGCAAACAATACGAGTCTGAAGCGTAGGCAGTTATGATCAGATCTCGTACGACGCAGAATCCTTACACCAGTTACTTAGCAACTGATTTGCTCCAGTAGATGTGAGGATAAAACGAGAAGGAAATATTTCAAAAGACTCACAATATAGTGGCAGCGCTGCTGAATTCTTGATTCGGATTGGTCAGAAGACACGCTATACGTTATCATTTCTACAGTAACAACTTACACAAGAATACCCAAGGACCCCCATGTATGTGTGTGGTTGATTTTCTGTGAAGAGGCATTTATTCAACATTTATGGAAGGAGTCTCCAGTGTCAGTGCTTTGTAACATTCAGAAATAAAGCTGTAGCTGTAATTTTCTTTCTTTTTGCGGTTTCTGCGTTTTTGTCTTATTCATTTCAAGAGAAAGGAAAAAAAAAACGAGAGGCTGGTGAGGGAACGACTGTTTATAACTGCTATAACAGAAGTGAGAACAGGAACTAACTTGTCCCATGGGTGTTCTGCGGCATTAGATGTAACTGTAAATGGATAAAAAGTATGATGTGTCATTGTAATTTTTGATAAATTGCTGTTGTATAAGACGAATAGAACTCTTCAAGACTTGCTGTTGATTAGTTTCCTGCAACAGCACGACAAACACATTGTTTTATTCCTTATGCGACAAAACAACAATCACAAAATCACATTAACGTGGATTGAGATGAAAAGATACTCAGGACATAAACAGACAAACGAATCGAGGACTAACACGAAACAGGCGAGCACAACTGGCTAGCAACCCAATGACAGGATCATCTTAGCCATTTTGTGAATTTTGGTAGAAAGGTGTATTGCCGCTACTAATGCAACATCATGTCATTTGGCACAAAAACGTTGTTTGGATATGAACAGTTTCCTAAAGAAGTAAAATTTAGGCCACGCCCCCACCTGTGTCTAACATTGAACTGTGTGTTAAGTACTTAGCTTCAATATGGAGCTACAAACGTTAGCTTTTTTAATGATTTTTAGATTTTTTTTACGGCACTGAACAACTCCACAAAGTTTGTGTGATGATGGTTTAGTGCAGCATGCTAAACTGGTAGCTGTAAGCTTCCATTACTTGTTAGCAAAAATAGCCTTAGTGCTAAACCAGCAAACAGCTAACAAGCAGCATGAATTGTAGGAAATTTTAAAAAGCAATGGAGCGTGCAACATTTTTGTGAAGAATATGAAAAACTCCCCCTCTTGCTGTTTCCTCAAGGGCAAAAACGAAATAAAAAAAAAACAAAACATTGGGCCGCTTCCTGCCAAAGGGGAATTCATCGTGATGGAAATACAGCAGTAATGCTTTGGCAGTGTTCACTTCATTACAATATGCAGTGGATTTCTATAGTGCACAGAACGATGAGGTCCCTCCGGACGACTCCGGCTCCGGCTCGTAGATCAGCTCGCCTCAGCCTATTGGATATTGATGAGAGACATGCAATTGCGCTGATGGAATTCGCGTCATGCCTTGCGCTTCCAGTAGGCGAGATTTACCGAGCCGCTGCTCTGTGGGCGATTGCTCGCATTCATCCTAATCGCACCACAACAACGGCACGGGGAGAAGTGGAGGTTATGGGGAAAGGAGGAGTGCATTCAGGAGATGGAGGGCCTGAGCGAGCGAGTGAAAGAGGGAACAGTGTGTTTCTTTCAATACGCCAGTATGTGTGTGAAAGCTGGCGCGACAATGGAGAGAGAGAGAGAGAGAGAAGGAGAGAGGGAGAGAGAGAACCTGATGGTTGTTTTAAGGCAGCAGTTCAGCTGGATAGAACAGATGGAAGGCAAATAAGTTATTATTTGGGGGTGGGGCCTATGTGACAACAAGACGTCACGCTACATAAGATTTGTTATTGCAGTTGCACGCATTAACTTAATAAAGACAACACATTGACTAGTCAGATGATTTTACATAAAAATAATTCTTATATTACTATTATAACAATATGTAATAAGATTTTTAATAATAATAATAATATATCGGGAAAATTATGTGAACCCCTGACCATCACACACCCATATGGGCATCTTTCCCAAACTGTTACCACAAAGTCTGAAGCACACAGTTGTATAGAGCGTCTCTGTGTGCTGTGGCTTTACAGTTTCCCTTCACTGGAACTAAGAGGCCCAAACCTGCTCCAGCATGACGACGCCCCTGTGCACAAAGCGAGCTCCATGAAGACATGGTGTGTGAAGGTCGGAGAGGAAGAACTCGAGTGTCCTGCACAGAGCCCTGACCTCAACCCCACTGAACACCACTGGGATGAACTGGAACACCGACTGAACCCCAGACCTCCTCGACATCCCAACATCAGCGCCTGACCTCACTGATGCTCTTGTAGCCGAATGAACACAAATCCCCACAGCCGCGCCCCAAAATCTAGTGGAAAGCCTTCCCAGAAGAGTGGAGCTCATTATACCAGCAAAGGGGGTTACGCTGTATTAATGTCCGTGGTTTTGGAATGTGCATATATGGGAAATATTAGAAATTTAACAAAATAACCAATCAAACAAACAATTTAATTAAATGAGCTATTATTTTAATACAAATTATTGTAACAAGTGCGGTGGTAGGGGAGACAATATAACTGTGAATATACTTTACAATTTTTGTACAATAAAAAACATGTTCATTTTTCGTTCAATAAAATGGTACCAAATATGTAAACAATGTAATTAAATGCTTATGTGACATATAACTGTTTCAATAATTTGAGAAGCAAGCGAGATAGGGGTAAGACTAGGCAATATTCTGTGCACAAAAGAATAATAGATATAAGCAGACATCCAGCCAACAATCAAACAAGAACTATTATTATTATTATTATTATTATTATTATTATTATTATTGTTGTGGTGACAGGTGAGGAAGTGACAATACAATATTCTGTGCAAAATCAAGCATCCAGTAAGTAAGTAAATAAATAAATAAATAAATAAATAAATAAATAAATAAATAAATAAATAAATAAATGTTCATTGCTCCAGCTGTACAGGTTTTTCAAATATCTTATTATGAAGCTAAAGTAAATGAACATATACATTGTGTATATACATTATGACGTATATATTATTATGTTGCTGGTGAGCACTAATGAGCTTTGGAGCGTGAGGAGGAAGAAGTCTTCGGCGCTGCTGAGAGTAAACATGAGGACACTGTCTCATTGTGTTCAATGTGTTCACTCGCATTTGTTTATGCTGGAGAAAGTAATGTGATTTTCCAGCGCAACTCGATTCCAGCACTCAGTGTAATTAAAAACGGTTCATTTAACGAGCCTGAGCCTGTTGTCTCAGAGTCGCACGTTTCACAGCCGGATCTCTCTGTCTGCACTTAAAAAGCAACAAACAAACGGATAAATAACTCGTCCAATTAAAGAGTCCAGTTACCTTGCCTACCTTTGACTAGACCTTTAAAATGATCCCTGTGACTGAAAAGCGGCTCAGACATTTTTTTTTTCCTGTTAATGCTGACATTAGCATGTCATAAAAAAGGCCAGATGTCATATCCTGTCATACAGAGGATATAAGAGTGTCGCGTTCGCATTACTGCTAATGGCCCTGACGGCTGAGATTACGTGTGATGCTATGACAGTTAGCATATGTCACGTGCGTTACGTGCAAATGCTTCCTGGTTGCTCCTTTAGCACAAACGTTTTTTTAAGACTGATTTCAAGACGGCTCCTTCATGACTACTGTCACAAACAAAGAGTCGTTTTATCATTCTGCAGACAGAGGACATATTTCCTCAAACATTATAATATTTATGCAGATTTGATAATAGTGGCATCAGGAACACACCTACGTCTTAATAAATGAATGAACTTATTTTATGTAACTTTATTAATGCAATTAATATTTTGTATTATTTTTAAATTCAGGGGTCGGTAAAAATCAGAATAAGCCACCCAAGAAGACTGAACACACACTTTACTTGATCCAAATGAATGATGAATGAATCACACTCTCCTGCTTTCTCTTGCCTCATTTATGTCACGTCGTATGTTGTCGTGTCTTAACCGACCCCGAGCTGATAATCAGCATCGATTCCAGCAGAGCAGAGCTCGATCGCAGCTCGCAGCCGCTGTACAGGCCCAGCAGCACACACACACACACACACACACACACCTCAGTGTATGGATCTGAGAAGGGAGAAGGACAGATGTTTATGTAACATCCCAATAGGGACTGGGCAAAATATCAGCTCACGTCAGCTTCACGTCAGACTCGGACAAAAGACGCAAGATTTCCACTCCGGTTGGTGCCATGTCGAGTTTTAGCCAAAGTTTTCCTGGATATCACTTTACAGTGTCTGTGCACAGGGCTGGACCCTGCATTATTTCACTTTTGACATGTTTTCTCAGTATTGTAAAAAAAATGGAGACAAGTAAATTGACAGCAGCGGATTAACAAGCTAGATAAATAAATAAATAAATAAATAAATATTCTGGTACTGCTACTTTTTATTTATTTATTTATTTATTTATTTAAATTATTTATATCAGAGTAAGGCATCCACAAGGATTTCTTTCTTTCTTTCTTTCTTTCTTAATTTATTTTAATTCAGGGTTAGTTTAAACCACTAATGGATGGCAAGGCATTTATTTGTTTGTTTGTTTGTTTGTTTGTTAATCTTTGTCCGAAAGTTTGCCCTGAAGACATTTATGATCCAAGAGTTATGTGAAGAATAACCAACACACACACACACACACACACACACATTAATCAGGTTTTTGCACATTATTAATAGATAAAGAATGTAATGTGTATAAAATAACGTACATTGCTTTTACCATCATTAAACGTTTTAACTGCAAAATCGAACAAAGTACAAAAAATAAGTTAGTAAGTCAGTAACTTGGTAAGGAAATTAAGAAAGAAAGGAAGAAAGAAAGTGTAGTCTGCTTAAAAACATTATAAATGCACAGAATTTTTTGCTTTTAATGCTTTTGTCTTGGTATGATCACTAAAGAGCTACAAAAGAACCAGAGAAATTCAAAGCAGGAGCAACAGACTGGACCTTAAAGACAAAACACACTTTTACAGCCACGTACAAAAAAATAAATAAATAAAATAAAAACACTGATTACCCGACACTGCAGCGCGGCCCTAGAGTCATGACGAGTTCCTGCCGTTACGAGTTGTAAAGACAATAAAAATGGAGTTGACTTGAGAAACTGGGCCCTGACCTATAAGGAGACGGGAAGGAAAGAAAAGATTAAGAGTTATTTCTGTTCAAGATTTGCAAGCCGTGACATTTGTTACTCTTTTTATGGTGAACAGACAAACCCAGGTTAGCCGTCTCGCGATGAAGCCGACTTTTCTTTTCTTTTTTTCTTTTTTTCATGTTAGCTGGCAATCTGTCACTGACGAGACTTTGCAGTAACTCGTAGCTTGGAGGAAAATGTACTTTATTTGCATGTATGATTTTGATTTAAATCTTAAGATAAGATAAAAGTAATGCTCAAGGGAATAGGGGTAGCAACGCAGCAACGTGAACCCTGTGTCATAAGACTGACATAACCAGATTATAAACGTATACACATTATGTCCAGTTGTACAGCAGTCTTATTTTACCATTATTAGTAATTGGAAATGTAATTCCCAATGTAAAAAAAAGGGTAAAACTTTTTTGTGAACTGAGTGTCATAAGGTTGTCATAACCAGACAATAAACATTTTCAATTCAATCCTGTCATGACAGATTATTTCCAGTCATCTAGTAGTCTTATTTTACCTATACTGCAATTTACAATGATAATTCTCAACCTAAGTAAGGGTAAAAATTTATTAGAACCCAGTGTCATAAGACTGACATAACCAGATTATAAATGTCATTTTCTGATTCTGTCTTTTCATGACAGATTATGTCCAGTCATATCGCATGTTCATGCTCCCATTACCAGTAATTGTAATGATCTTTATCAACCTAAGAAAGGGTAAAAATATTACTAGAAGCCAGTCTCATAAGACTGACATAACCATGTCATTAACATGTCAGTCGGTTTATTTGATATTATCCAACATACCATGCTAAAAATGCACATTTCAGCATCTATTTTATAACAAGCTCCCTATGATGTTGATATACATTTCTTATGAGGCCAGAGTTGATATAACACTTTATTTCGGTAATGCTTTACTTGTGTCATAAGACTGATATAACGAGCATACATGTATCATGGAAGATGACTTGCCATATGTCCAGTTGTATAGGAGTCGTATGCTAACACTACCAGTAACTGTAAAGTCAATGCTCAAGGAAATAAGGTAACTTACTTGAACCTTGTGTCATAAGACTGACATAATCATGTCATAAACATGTCAGCAGTTTGGCATTAACAGTCTGACATAGCACATGCTAAAAAGCGCTACTCTAGTCAGCATATAATGTATGTTATAACAAATGTATGACAAATGTCATAAGGCTGACATAACAACGTCATAAATTTGTCATGGCAAATGACTTATGACGTTTTATAACTGGTTACTTGTAGTTGTCATTATGCTGTAGCTGCTGTCACAGGTAATGTTATGACTGCTTATGTCGCATGCTAATTTTTGGGTTGTGTATAAAGATTCAACACGTGTTGTCTTTACACGTTGCTCCATGAGCCTGGAAGCCTGATGTTTTATAGATCGGATGATCAAATCTGACTTGATGTTGATGTTGTGTTGCTTGAATACAGTGTGATATTGCAACAACAACAATAAAAAAGAAATTGTTACATCACATTAAATCCTTAAAATGATGTGTACAAGTTGCCAATTCAAATAAAGTGAAGTCCACTGGTCAGTGTCATAACAGATTATTAAAGCTGCTGAAATAATAAATAAATGTCTGCTCTCCATTCTGAAAACAAGGCCAGATGAAGAATAATAAGTCCTCTGTCCAACCGCATCTAAATCCATATAACATCTTTATTCACTACAGCAAGAAAAGATTTTTCTTCAAAGGAACTGTGTTTGTAACAGTCTCTGCATACTTATGAGCACTATAAGCAGGCGTCTATGGATACTAAGCATCTAATCTTCTGTACATTTTACAGTGTTTAAAAAAAATGACATATGGAAGTGTTTAATGATATTTGGAAGTATCCTGGATAACAATACTATAAAACTTGTTCCTGAATTTCTCTGGTAACGGTGTTACATGCTTCATAAAACTGACATAACTGGATTATAAACAAATCATACCAATTTTCTGATTGATTGTTTAGTCATTACTATCCGATTTTAAAATTACCTGTAATTGAAAAGGAAATTCTCAGCAATGTAATGCTACACTTTTTTTGAACCCAGTGTCATAAGGTTGACATAACCAGATTATAAACATGCCATGCCAAATTTCTAATGCTGTCTGTTCATGACAGTCCTAGTCATACACCCAGTCATATAGCAGAATCATTTCACCTTTACTACTACTAGTTCACAACTAAAGTAATGGTAAAAATGTTTTTAAAGGCCGTGTCATAAGACTGACATATCCATATTATAAACATCTCATGCAACTTTTCTGATTCTGTCTTGTCATGACAGATTATGTCCAGTCGTATAACAGTCTCGTTTTGCTATTGCACCCTAAGTAAAGGTAAAAATTTATTTGAAGCCTGTGTCATAGGACTGACATAACCACATCATAACCATGTCAATAGTCTTATGTGGCATTATCTGATTTAACACATGCTAAAAAAAGGAGCATGCAGCTACTTATGACGCTGAAATGCATTTCTTATGAAGCCAGACGCTATATAATATTTTAATTCAGTAACACTTTACATGAACCCTGTGTCATAAGACTGACATAACCAGATTATAATCATCATGCCAATTTTCTTTCTAGTCATGACAGATTAAGTCTGGTTTTATAGCAGTCTCATCCTACCATTACTAGTAATTACAGTGGTACTTCTCAGCTTAGTAAAGGTAAAAATTAACCTGTGTTTAAGACTGACATAACCATGTTATAGGCATGTCAGTAGTTCTATTTGCATTATATGGCATAACACATGCTAAAAAGCACATACGCTTCTTATGAAGCCACTAACTGTATTTTGGTCAATTTTGCTTGAGACTTGTGTCATAAGACTGATATATCATGTCAACGATGTGTCATGGTAAGTGACTTGTGGTTGTATATCACTGTTTATAAGTAATTACGCCGTGTTGTGAGACACACAGCAGGAAGCAAAATCATCATCGTTCATCCTTTATAACCCGGTGGTCTTATGATCACGCACAAGGCTCACGCTCATGACTCTCAGCGTGTGACGGACAGTCATGCCATTTTGTCCTTATAATTACGACAAGGTCCAGAACCCGCGACTTAATAATGCCAGCACTGTCACTTAGCACGCCACACCGCTCCGTTGATTTGCCGAACATGCCGCCGAGTCCAGAATAATTTGTTTTGTCAAAGCTTAACAAAATGTTAAGGCCGTCCTTAAAGAAAAATAAATGAGTGAATTTGCCTAAATTAGGAGGTTTCAGATTTCTCTTGCTCTGGGTGATAAACCTGTCAGTTGAGTGTTTCTGGAAAATAAAATGTAATTTGTACCAACAAGGATATAGTCAAATGTATGTAGAATATAGTGAAATAAAGTGTATGGTGAAAAAGAAGTTTAAAAAGTGATTGCGATATTCTTTTTTACTTACTTACTATTTTTTTTATTTACTATTTATTTTGAAAGGATATTTGATTTGGGCTTACAGATTCCTTTAGTGCTGGAGTACTGTATGGACTTACAGTAGAGGAAATGGTCCAATTGTATGTGTTAAGATATAAATAGTGGGGGGAAAAAAAAAGCATTAATACTCTTTAATAACTGGCTTATACAATGTGTTCATTCTTTTTATGTTGTTTCAATTTTGAAAAAAAAAAAAAAAAAAAAACTATCCAGATGAGATGTCGAAAACATTTTCTTGGCTTTAAAACAATAAATAATCATTAATCATTAATGACCTGCGTGTGTATCAGTAATTACTTGATAAAAATAATTTTATGGAAAAAAAAGAATTAATTTCCTATTTTAGTGTGTGAGAAAATAAATAAATAAATAAATAAAAGCCTGAATATTATTTCTTTTGGGTGTACTTTTTTTTGTGCAGTTATTGAAAAATAATCAGCTTCAAGGTGATAACAGTAATCATGTCATTCCACTGTTGATTATTTTCCTACAACAGCACAACATGAAGTGTTTTACTCCATACAAAATGCACTTATAATATGATGGAATGATTAACGAATGATAACAAACATTATTATTATTATTATTTTTACTTAGAAACTATAATAAAACAGCTGGAATTTATAATCATTATACAATTATAAAGAATTTATAAAGATATTTTAAGACAAAAATAAATCAATTTAAAAAAAGAGATGATCTATTCCTGATGAACTTCTAATGGCTGGGAGATCATTATCATTGGGGAGAGATTAATAATTAATAAAGCAACAATTCTAAAAATGAATTGCGAATGAAACGGTCAGCCCGTGAAGTGTCGTGACCCAGCAGTGAAAACAGTCTAAAATCTCTCGCAGGCTTCAGTTCTGCCAGTCCATCAGTGTCAGGACTGAGTGAGCGTTAATTATCCAGCGTTTGTGCTGAACAGCAGGTCAAACGCCTCAGCATGAGAAATGCCCCCGGCTCCAAGGGCTCTGCCGGTGCGCCAGGTCCTATCAGCGACAAACATTCACACTTAATCCTGAGTGGACGTGTTTGTCTTGTTCACGAGGTGTGAAGACAATCAGGAGCGTTCGCCGGCCTTTTTCCCCTCCTCCTGCCTCACGCTCAGTTATCAGGTGTGTGTGTGAGCGTGATTGAATAAATCTCAGGGGAACGTGGTTGAAGCGGGTAAGCGCGTCGATCGTAGATTACATTATGGTAATTAGTTTGTGAATTCCTACAGAGAAGAATGGATTTCCGTTTCTTAAATCAATGTTTTGGGGTTAGGACACGATAACGAAGGACACTGCTTTAAGAGTTTTTGTACTTGCCTTCAGCTAAAGTGCTAGCTGCTGCATCTGTAATGGTTGACAAAAGTATGTCAACTATAGCAATAGTACTCCACGCTTATGTTACGATCACTGACGATGCTGACGTCTTGATTCACATTTGTGCGCTAGTTGATCCAAGCATTCAGATTTCTTGATTTCTTGATTGATCAGACAAATTCCGGATCAATTTTTCCTCCTTTTTCTCCCAAATTTGGTTAGACTTATGTCTTGTGGTAAAAATCACTTGCGGCATTTAAATACGAGCCTAAACATACGCTAACATCACATCAATGGAAAAGTAATCGTTGGCTAAATCAGCAGTATTTTTCGCATTTCCTCCCCAGTTGGTCAACAACCCCCTCCACGGTGAAGGCTAACATATGCTTCCTCCGAGACACATGAAGCCAGCCAGCTGCATATTTTCACCTGGCAGTGTGGAGGAAAGTGCTATCTGCCCTCTTCCTCATACTTCCCCATGATTGGTTATTGTCGCTCTGACTGACAGGGGAGATGGAGTATGGCCCTCCCACCCGGACAGCACAACCGGTTTTGCTCTCTCGTACTCTCTTCGAAGTAGATTTAACAGAATGATGGAAAGTCACCCAAGTAGAGCTCCTTAATGACAGAAGATTGCTCGTCTCATTGCTGCATGTCACTAGCCTACTCACTGTTGGCATTTGTGACATTTGACATTGATTCATTTGAGTGTAGTTTAACAAATGTTTACATTGTTTAATCTACAAAAAACAACAACAACAACAACAGGTAAGTGTGTAATACCCGTTGCTTCCATAATCTGCTAGAATTTTAAGTTTAAGTTCATTTTAAGTCTATTGGTGTAACCCCAGCATTAGCTAGCTAGGTAAGGATTAAAACACTCCTTGCTGTGCTGTTATAGGAAAATAATCAACGACAGGGTGTTCTGATGAACTGCAACAGACTGCAACTTGCCAACAATTACAATGTTTTATTTATTAAAGAATGACTTGGTGTACTTTTTACCTATTTACTGTTACATTTAATATTATCACTTACATTATAGCAGCTATAAACAGCCACTCTCCTTTTTTTTTCAGGTTAATGAGACCAAAAAATGCAGCCAGAAAATGCAGCCATGTTAGGATTTTTTTTTCTTTCCCGTGTGCAGTATTTTCTTTCCAGGATCCTGTCTTTCTTATAGCGTCATTTGCACTCAGGTTTAAAATGAACCCATTCTGAAGGCTGCTATAATTTAGATGCGTTCGAAATTAAAACCAACTTGCAAACAACTACACACCTGCTTTTTCAATCTTCCCAATTACATACATAGAGAAAATCCTGAACTCCTTATGCTTGTGTGATGCAGATGTCTCAGCCTGGCTTCCTTCAGCCTCCCGTACCTCATTCGTGTGATTGGTTTTTCGTGGAAACGGATAAATCTGGACCGGTTTCAATCAGCAGCAACTGAAGGCACATCTGTCGATGCAGATGTTAGCAGACAATGGTCTCATAAACAATCACAAAAAAAGCTTTGCAATCTGTACAAATCCCCACTGGATTTCAATCTATCTTCACATATACGAATACAGAAGGCAATAATCTCCTATTTGTGGCCGTCTGCTTTATGATGTCGCCCGAGCTCAGGGGGGAAAAAAAAAAAGAAACAAAAAAACTTTGCACTATTGAAAATCATTCAATTATTTGGACAAGAAGTCAGCTAATGAAAAACATGTCAATTATTGTCTTTTAAATGGATTGCCCTTTATCGAGTCATCTCTGTAAACACGGACAGTGCCTCAGGACATGCTGGTTTTTTTTGTTTTGCTTGTCCCTTTTCCAATTTTAGATTTGCGATTTTTGCGTGAACCGGTATTTAAAAGCCATCTTAATTAAACGTGTACAAAATAGATTAGCCAAAATGAGCCCCATTAATCAAGAAGTCTATTTTGCAAAGACTCATTGGTTTTGGAATTAATCATGTGGGATGGGTGAGGACAGATTGCTAGCATGTTGTGCTAGCTGCATGTTACTAGCCTACAAGATTATGTCATTTTTTGACATGTAGCAAAAGGAAAACACTTTGTGGATTGAAGAATTCAGTCATTGAATGTATTTTTTCACATTTAAAAAAAAAAAAAACAGCTGGTATGTGTAAGTATCAGCTAGGTAGATGAGGATTAAATGACTCCATGGTGTGCTGTTATAGGAAAATAATCAACGACAGGGTGGTGTGATGAAGCGGGGTTAAGGTTACCACCTCAATGTTGATCATTTTCCCATAACAGCACATCCTTGACGTGCTTTATTCCTCTTAAAAAACAGCAATTTGCCAAAGATTACAATATTTATTAAAGGACAACACATTTTTTTTTATCCATTTATAGTTACATTTAGTGCATTATAACAGCGATAAGCACTCATTCCATCACCAGCCTGATTTTTTTCTCTATCATGAAGCTAATAAGTCACAAAAGCACAGCTTTGCAAACTGCATAAATCCCAAAAAAAAAAAAAAAAAATTGTTGGAAGACATTTAACGATTCATTTCTGTAAACACAGTCATTGCCTTCGGACATGCCATTGCTTTTCGTTTTTTTTCTCCCAATTTTAATTTTGTGATTAAAGATTACATGCATAAAAAAATATATATATTTCCAAACCATCTTAATTAACAGCGTGCAAAATAGATTAGATGAAAATGAGTGCCATTAATCAACAAGTCTATTTTGCAAAGACTCATTGGTTTTATAATTAAGCATGACCTAAAAGTTATCCCAGAGATCCGAGTTTGGAAGCAACGATCTGTAAAAGAGAAATGAACAGAATTTAGATAATGTACGGCCAAGCGTACGGCGCTTACTGTGCCAGGACAAAAAAAAAATCCCTTTGTCCACGTAAAACCTTACGGAAAGTGCGTAAACATTGGCAGTATTCTTGCACTTGCGCCACAGCTGCATTGAAAGAAAGTGTTGACAGCATAGAAAATGAGCAAGGAGATGAGTTCGGAGGAAGGAGGACGAGGCGGTGGAGGAGAAGGAAGGAGGAGTGTAATGGCATAGCTGCTAAATGGGAGAGTGATGGGGCGATTGTGCGACTATGAAGAGAAGTCATTAATTAACGTGGCTAATCTGTTGTGAAGGTAAGCATTTTGTGAGCCGCTGTGTCAGGCAGCGTGCCCGCACCTCACTTCGCTTCAGTTCACTTTTCTCTTCCCAAACATGGCAGGACGGTCTATAAATTCAGAATGTGGATGACCTTGATGCCATTGTTACCGTAACATCACGTTGTCCCTTAAAGGCTCCATGCAGAACCCTACAGCAGAGCAGAATCTCTTTTTATTTGGAAGGTAAGAACCCTTAAATGCCCAGTGAACCCTCAGAGAACTCTTGAACACTTTTTTTTCTTTGTTTTGAGTGTTTGGACAGGATTAGTTGAAGTTGGGAACTTATGTAGTTATTACTAGAAATATCTAATATGGAATTTTAGTCTCATCCAAATCTGAATCTGTCGTTTTTTTTGTTTTTTTTTATGGACTGTGCATGCACATGTCTGGAAAGATTATGTAATATCTTCTATACAAATGAGCAATAGGAAAAAACAGGTAATATATACAGTGTATTAGATCTGGATTGACATGCTTGTAGAGATTGCGTTATATCCTGCGGGAGAAGAGGTTTTGCACTTTTTCGTGTGTATAAATATCCTCCAGGAGGTGTTCACTCGTTCCCATATCGTCTCCAGGTGAAACCAAAACAAAGCCAATGTTAAAATGCAAAACAATGAAATGTAGACAATGTTTAGAAGGACATGTCAGAGAAGTGGCGCTTCCAGGGGTTTTAGGTCAGCTATTGAGTTGCTAGCACAGGTACAGGCTAGGTTATGGTCATGTGACCTAATAATAATCTAATGATCAAGCGCGCCTTGCGCAGCCGCACCCCCTGCAGCAAGCACTCATAATGAAGCTTAAAACAGTTTGGAAAATGTTGTATATGTTGTAAAATCATAGTAAATGCACTGAGAAATTGGTTGCTTAACTGAACTTTATCAAATAGGTAGTCTAATCTACAGGGTTAATGAGAAAACTAGCTAGCTAAACGAATTAAGGTTCCTTAATAATGCTAGACAATGCGTCAACAAGCTAACACAATTTGCTTTAGTAACTTTAACACTGAATGCCTCAACACTTAAATTGAATATTTTTGTGTTGTTTGTGAAAATATGTTTTATTCATAGCCAGTCATAGATAGGGACTAATGTGGCATCCATGTGGCTTCATCAACTATCACTGTTTCCATTACGATCACACAACAGGAGCGTCGCTTGTCTGCGCTGCGCTCGTCTGATTTAACGACACCTCCGCCGTAAATACAGAGGAATATTTGTAAGGCAGCTCAAGGAGCAGCAGGAGATAAGTCCATTCAGAGGACGTCAGCTTTGGACACGTTGAAAGCCATAAAACTGGACCTTAATCGGCTTTCGGTGTAGTGTGGCGGATTACGCTGGCCGAGTCATTAAAATGTAATGCCAGTCGCAATGTTCGGTAAATTCTCACCGAAAAGAGGACTTTATGATTACATTTCAAATTGAGCTGGACATTTCTGGGTAGTCTCGCAGCTCAGCTTGTTTCTCCCTGGAGCTCTCTGTTGGCAAGAGAACACAGAAACTGGGCTGCGTGTTATAACATGTCTGGCCTGGATTAATGATTTATCACAGGATGTTACTAAAGTGTGATATCATTGCAGGTCGTCATTACTGTGACTCGTTTAGTGTCATGACTCGCTTACAAAGCAGCTGCGAGTGAGCCGTATAGCGTAGGTAAAGTTCTGGTGCTAATCACAATCATGGCACAATCAGTAGATAAGGAATAAAACCCTCCATGTCATGCTCTTCTTGGGAAATAATCAATGATGGGGTGGTGTGATGAAGCGGAGTTACTGTGACCACCCTGACATGGATTATTTTCCAATAACATCACGTCCTGAAGTCTTTTATTCCTCTTATACTACAGCAAATTGCAGTCAGTACATTTTTTTTTTTTTTTTTTAGTTTATTAAACAACAATGTCATACTTTTTATAGTTACATATATCTTGGAATATCCAAGTTATGAAACAAGTTAATTTTGTAAGGAGATGTTTGTTTAACATTTATAGAAGGAGTTTACACTCTATAGTTTCTCAATAACATGACAAGCTGCATTTTTTGAGTTAAGCAAGAAAAGTAACTATAAATGGATAAAAGGTTTGATGTTCTTTAAGAAAAAAAACAAAGATGGCCAGTTGCTGTAGTAGAAGAGGAACATGCTGTTATAGGCAAATAATCAACTTCGAGGTGACAACAGTAACTCCATAGTTGATTATTTTCCCACAACCACATGCTACCAAGTGTTTTATTCCTTATTTGTCCTACGCTGATGCAGTTTACTTCAAAACGTACCTCTTTCATTTCTAATTGTCTATCTTAATTGTGTTTTAAAAAGTACATTACACCCTCTCTTGTCAGGTTGTCACATTCGCAGCATCTATAACTAAAGGTGTTGAAGTGTTTGTACCCCATATTTCTGTAATTCTGTACTAAATAAAATTACAAGGAGGCAAAAAAAAAACTCTGTAGCTTGTCGAAAAAAAAAAAGAGTTCATCTAAAATTCTGACAACGCTACAACAGCACGGTACGTCTCTGAGATCGAGAACCCGTTTGCTCGCCTGTGTAGGTTCCTTCAGGACTCCAGAAAGCTCGAGGACAGGAGATGCCACTCGGCAGCAAAAACCACCCATGCACATGTCATGAAGCTGGAGAATTTGTAAGTTGCAGCTGTGCTTTCAAAACTATAAACCCTGCCAAACCTCTGAAAACCCCCTCAGATCTGGCTGTAGGGAAGTCTCTCTGCAGATTCAGAGCCACTCCAGGACACGGACACGGTCTGAGCCTGAGGTTGGAGAATTCTCTTTCTAAAAGAGGTAGCTTTAAATGTCAGACGGTCTGGGAAAACCTGTTGGACGTCACTGTGGCCGAATTCTTTAAAAAGCCAAAAATTATGACCATTCTTTTACAATGTAGAAGTATTTTGATTCACTTTATAACTAAAAATGGTCTCTCTAAACGTCTTTTAAATGCTAGCTTGCTAGCTTAGTGTGCTTTCCTCATGCAGTGAATGTCACACTTTGATCAAGTTGTTACTTACGTGCTACACTGAATCAGACCTAAGCTCATTCAGGTCAGTTCATTTCCACACTGTTATAACGTTAGCTTGAAGAAAGATCACTGGAGTGGAGAGCGATGCTGAGGCTCTTGTTTTTAAAGACTGGTGTGGATGATGCGTATGATCAAAGTGATTACTCGTTTTCCATCGTACATGGACATTTCGTTATCGCTATTTCGTTTATATTTAAAGAAGCGATAATTAAATCAGTAATAGTAATAAATAATACATAATCATAAATAGTGTGTGTTTTTTAGACAATCAAAGTGTTGATGTCTTTTAATAGAATTGTAATGAAATCGTTAAGTGTAATTTTCTCACTTTTGGGAGTAACCGGACTTGCAAGAACTTGCATTTGAGATGCACGCAAAATGGAAACATATTTCCGATTGCAGAATTCAAACACAAACACATCAATAACAGAGAAACCAAAGAAGTTCATTGTAGTGAACTTGAAACTGGACCGCTGAAGTCTCCTGGTCTTTTTCCAATCTGGTCCTCCGCTGTAGCCTCAGATTCCTGTTCTTGATGAGGTCTTCTCCATTGCAGCCCATCAGCCTCAAGGTTTGGAGTGTTATGAGATGCTTTTCTGCTCACCACGGCTGTAAAGAGTGGTTATTTAATTTGCCATATCCTTCCTGTCAGCTTAAATGAGTCTGGCCATTCTCTTCTCACCTCTCTCATCAACAATGAGATGTTTTTTTTGTTTTTCGCACCATTCTGTGTAACCTCTACGGACCGTTGCGTGTGAAAATCCCAGCAGATCAGCAGTTTCTGAAATACTCAAACTGGCACCAGCAACCATGCCACAGTCAAAGTCACTGACATCGCCGAGAGATGAATTTGTTCTGAGGTTTGATGTGAACGTTAACCGAAGCTCTCGAAGATCTCCACATGATTGGCTATGTGCGTGTATGAGCAGGTGAGCGGGAATAAAAACGGTCGACTGATTAGGATTTTTAGCCAAACATGTAGCACAACAGTAACTTTATTTCTTCAATGATGGGATGTTGGAGGAAATATTTCAGATCATCTGTTGTTATATTACCGAGAGCGGTTTGCCATATGGCACGGCTCTGTGTTGTAGCGACACCTCCGCCCGACACACAAAGCCGTTAGAGAGCTGCAAACACGGCGCAGATGATCGCTGGCCAAAGTTCACCACATTACAACAGATGAGTCATTACAGTTAACTAGCTTTTATTAACAACGTACAACACACACAAACACACACAAACACACACACACACACACACACCCCAAGTTGCTTCTTCATCTAAGTAAATATCACTGTATTTGAACACTTTATTTGAAGCTTTTTATAAGCACTTCATAACACATACACAAGAATTAAACACTTTCTACGAACGTAGGATGAATTACATGTACAGTATACTGACTAATGAATACATTTATAACATGTAAGATTGCATTCGTAAGCCATTATACACATTGTTATAATTATTTATGGTAAGGTATTACCCTACTCTGCTAACAGAGTGCATCATATGTAGTATTTATGACACACTATAACGCAACACCAGAATAAATTCATTTTGCAGGTTCATACAGAAACTGACTTTTTATACAGTATGTGTTATTTATGAGTGCAGATTATTGAAAGACATATGGCATTATAACGCCTTTATTACAACTTATAAGTTGTGTTTGTGAGCTCTAAATGAAAGTAAACTAAAACATTTCTGGTAACACTCTCTATGAAGGCCATATGAATAATGATGTTTGGATACATTCATAACATGTTATAATGTATCCGTAAGGCATTATATACATTGTTATAACTATTTATGAAAATGCATTACAGTTTGTAGCATTGTTTATACTGGATTTATAAATAGTTAAAATAAGTAAGTAAGTAAGTAGTGCTTATAGCACATTATATGACCATTACATCTTATAATGCACTACGCAAAATGGGGCTTAGTGATATAATGTATTATAAAGACTATTTATAATGCATTCTGTTAACGATTTGTCCGTGCGTTATCACCTGCTATCAACTGTAATGCATTTTCATAAATAATTATAACAATATGTATAATGCTTTATAAATACATTATAAAATGTCATGAATGTGTTTGTAGGTCATTACGCATAGGACCATCATAGAGAGTGTTAGCAGATTTCTTAAATCAGTGTTTTATTTCTGACAATTTTATCAATCCCTCATCATCTCTCTGGTGTTATTCATTCATTAAAGAAAAAAGCACCAACAGATATGAAAGGTTTAACTGGCTTTCTTTGGTATTGGTGTTATAATGTGTCATAAGCACTACTTATAATGAATCATGTTAACAATTCTTAATTCATACAAAGCATAGCTATAAAGTGCAATGCGTTTTCATCGATAATTCAAGCAATGTGTATACTGCCTAATGAGCGCCTTATGACATGTTATGAATGTTCATAGTTTATCAGAGATAAATTGGTAGACGGCTTTACTGATACAAAGTGCTGACAATGGTGACTCCTTCCAAATAAATGGCTCCTGAAACATATCAGTGAGCAGGCGATTTTTCTTTCTAGATCATGCAGCGCTTCCACCGCACAAGTCCCTGTGAACGAGCTGTTACTATAGAAACAATAACGTATTAAAAAAAAGGCAATGTTAATATAAAACTGTGATTTGCAGCTGCACTATTGTCAGGTATTCTGTTATAGAAAATTAATCAACACCTTCTGACTAATTGGCTTTAAAAGTGGCATAAAACTGGCGGTGGGATCAGAATTATTTAGGCGAGGTGAACAGTGACCTCACGAGGGTGGTTTAACACTGTAGTAAAATAAATGATCTGATGAGACCAGGTTTTTTACTAATGAACCAGATGGCGCCTTTTAAAAAGCAACCCTCGGTAAAGCATTGCGATTTCTCCACTGAGCATTCCTTCCCATTGCGTGGAATTTAGCACGTTATTTTTGCAGGCTACTTATTAAAAAACAATGTGTTTCTTTCTCTGATTTTAATTCCATTCAATCGCATTCATATGTTAATGCACTGACTGCTGCTGAAATCAGAACCCGTGCCAATTACAGATCAAATCTCACATCGCTTCCAGCCAGTTCGCTCTGCCGCGGGCCTCCGTGGGGCATAAATTAAAACAAACTTCTCAGCGTGCGATTTTTTATCTGTGATTAGATTCATTGCTGCAGCCCGAGTGAATAAATAGCTGGGTTTCAAAGTTGTGTACTGACAGCCGCGCTCGCCTGCTTGCTGAGATAATAGCACGCTTGCTGTGTGTTGTGCATGCACGCTCTTAAAACTCTTATACATCAACAAATATCACAATCACCATCGCCGATTAGCAGTGAATATAGCAATTCTGCTTTATTCTCTTCCTGGTTGTGTGATGGGCATTCAGGCGTCAACAAGGGGCGGAGCTAGGGTCAAGCAATTAAATCTAAAAATCTCTCAAGCTGTAATGTTAAGGGCACAGGCATCATCACACTGCAGAGACTCATCCATGGGGAAGGTCTGGCAGAGCCTCACCATATGTTAATATTTATAAAGTCATAATTCGCAATTCCGCTCATTTTAAATTCCATTGAATTACTTTTGATTTATGATTAAAGTCGATGTTGCACTGATTTGCCCGCGTTCCGATTTCGAAATCTAGATCTCATTTAGTGCTATAGAGCTCTTGTTGTGCCAGAAATGGGAACTACAGTGAGTGCTAATACAGGCCCCTTGGGGCAGGAATCACGCTGCCCCATGCTCATTCTATGAAAAGGTGGTTTATGAGTAGGGGTGGGGCAGCAGACAGGAGAATTAATGACAGGCTTTTTTTTTTTTTTTTTTTTTAATATATACACCAAATTGGGATAGTTTAAAAATACTCCACGACCACCAAGATCTTGTTTTATAGCAAATAATCAGAATGAAATCGAATGACTTTCTACAAACAAAGGCAAAGTACAAGTGCAGATAGTGTGTCTATGAGCTACAGAACCATTTCTGTTGTAAGACTGGAAGAGGTTTATGGAGTGGAAAATGTCCATACGTCAGAAATGCGTGTGCACAACGGTGCCAAACACCATTAACCGATAACATGAATCTTCCTATCGCAAGCCATACCCCACTCAATCAGACAAACAAGTGTAGCACATCATTTTTACTGGAGTTCAAATATCTTCTGTAATGTTAGGTATTGTAAGACTAAGTTGTCTCTACAACTAAATAATTCCAGTGCAAAGATTTTCAACAGTCTGAATTCATCTATCGGTGATTCACCCATTTGCGTCACGGTTTCTATGGTGACGAGCGCTAAGATGGTTTCTGTTTTGGCTTGTTACCTCATCGTTTGTTTAGTGTTGGCTCTTGATTCATTTGTCTATTTATACCCTGTTGTGTTTGTGAACCTTTGTGAAATCTCTTCAGTTGGTATGAAGTTATATGTTATATGAGCCTTTCGTTTCTGTGCTCTACTGCCTCTTTGCTTTGACCCATGATTGGTTATTTGATTTACATTTTTATATTTTTAGCCATGGTTAAGATTTCTCAAGGCTGTTTAATATTTTTCATTAACAGCACCTTGATCCAAACACTCTTTTAGCACAGTTACACTTTTGTTGTTGTTGGTGTGTGTGTGTGTCTGTGTGTGTGTGTGTATTGTTGAACTCTGTATGTCGTCCTTCTATACCTGCGCCTTGTACTAAGACAGATACCTTGTACACGCAACATGCTTGGTGAAATGAAATGATTTTGATTCTGATTGCACCCCACTTTGACCTCTGAGTATGATTCCTAGATTGCCCTTAATAAAGCCCATGCTGGGTTTACGCACTTGCATCCTGCCTCACCAGCTTGAGAACTCTTTCTGATTACATGGCACACATTTGATGATTATGTTTCCATCTATTAGAGTATGAAATGGTTTCAGTTGTCTGAATGGAAGTGTGTCTGTTGTCGTTGCTATTTTGGATCATCATTCATACCGAATAGTTTCGCAACCATGGTATAAATTATTGCAGAAATAAATAAATAAATAAATAAATAAAATAACCCAGTGTTACCTTTTTTGAACCAGAAGCAGCGAGTACGTGACGGACGATTCAGTAGCTGCCACTAGTCAACAATTACAGTCAGCGAGAGAGATGTTACAGCTTTATTTCTCTCTTTATTTCACAACATCAAAGACTCTTTTCCTGCTACTGGCCTGAAGCGAGGCTGCATGTATACAGCGCGCCCGGACCCTGCTGGCTTTTTCTTCAGGATTAAAGCTGAGTGATGTAACAGCGTGTATGTGTTGGTGCGTTTCATGTCTGAAAACTCCTGCAGTGTGTGTTCATAAAGTATTAACGGGGACTGTACTATTTATAATGAGCTCCTTATGAGCTCTCTCTGTCTCAATTCCTGAAAATGTGTCTTTGGTGCAGTTTGTAAAATTTCTTTTAACATTCAAGTTGAACTTTCAAGTCCAGTTTCGAAGACTTACTGGGAAACAAATCATTACTGTAAAGGCAAAGTGAAATTTCATCAGCTGTAGTGTTAATGAAATGTAAATTAAGGAACAGAATGGGTTTAAAGCTGTGCACTGCGCAATAACGACACGTATTACACCCTATGTAGGCATAAGGAGTGTATATTTATGGGTACATTACCTGCACGAACTCATCATACTATGCTGCAGAACTAAACACATACTGTATGACATCGTGCGTAGATGTTATCCCAGGAATTATTCACGTGAGAAGATGGCCTACATGTGAAAATAAATGAATCATTTCTAAAACTCATGAGGAAAAAAAATGAGTCATTTGAAAAAAAATCACGAGGGAAAAATGAATGAATCATGCACAAAAATAAAATGCGAAAAGAAATGTTGTATTTATTTATTTATTTATCACGTAAAAATTGCATGATCATTTTGAAAAATCACGTGAAAATACATGAATCAAGTTTAAAAAAGCACATATGGAAATAAATAATCATGTTTTTAAAAAAAAAAATATATATATATATATCTTAAAAAAATGTGAAAATAAAAACATGCAGTACACGTGAAAATATATGAAACAAAGTTAAAAAAAATCACTGCAAACGTCACATGTGATTTTTCCATACATGATTTTGATTAAAATATAATATAAATTTATGGTATTTATAATTAGATTATAATTTTGCTGAAGCTTTGTTTCAGAAAGCTACAGCTTTAAGGCATATATTTTTTCACAGTGATGTCAAGTTTCCCAGAAATCCTGGAGCGAGACTTTCTTTGTCCTTCCTTGACATCTGAACAGAAAAAAAAACCTCTTTGATGACATTGGTAAACATTTTTTTTTCGACCCCTACTGACTGAAACGTAGGAAATGAGGACGAGTGTTTCGCGCGTTCTTGTAGGGGTGCGTGACATACCTCACAACCCCGCCGTCTGGACTCGTCCATCTCATTGTAGTAATTTGTTCTTCCTTTTCGGTGTGCAGACTTTCAGCTCATTAGGATCTGTACAGTGGTGTGTGTGTGTGTGTGTGTGTGTGTGTGGAAGAGGAAGGACTGCATGGAGGCTGTCAACATGGCCACCAGGAGACATTTTCACACCGACTTCCATCCTAAAGCGCGAGTCGGCTTTCGATGGGAAACACGCTCAGGAAGGCCACTAATGAGGTGCTGTACCTGTTGCACTGCTTGTTCACAAAACTTCGAGCTGGACAGAACCACAGGAGCCGGGACAGTCCAGACACCTGCGACGTGTAAGATGCATGTTTTTGCCAGACGTGTCAGTGACCTGATCATCTCGAAAGTGCTGGAGGAAACTGCCACACTCCACTTCCTCAAAGTAGCTCTGGCTCCGGGAAGATCAGGAGCGGCTGGTGTAGACGCACTGGCACGGCAAACCCTCGCGCGTATTTAAAAGATAAAAAGACATCATCGTCAGATTCTTCGATGGTAACAAATGTTGTAAGACGGACTGCTAGCGGAACCGAGCGCAACAGCACCATACAAACCATGACACTATTAACATTTGTCAAATCAACAATACAGAATTAAAATTCACCATTTTTTAAACATTTTTAATTTCCATACTAACTGAGCCGTAATGTACTTAGTGCTGATTGTGGCTTTCCTTCTTTCCCAGGACCGATGTGGGCGGAGCATGAAATAGTTGCTCAAATGCAATTGTCATAAATGACAAATGGCTCCCTATTAACTGTGTATGCTCACTACATAGGGTATACATACAGAATGACACTACACCCTACTGTAGCTTCATTTTGTTCAATTGCTACTATTAAAACAAATGCGTATCTGTGAAGGGGACTAACTTTTACACCTTATTACCCACAGTTATGTTTCTGTGTCGCTGCTTACACCAAATGGCTTCCTATCAACTGCATATGCTCACTACATAGGGTATAACATAATGACACTGTACACCCGACTGTATCTAGTGCACTACATGCACAACGGAGCGCTATTTTCAGATTCGAGACATTCACACAGAAAAAAAGTGCAACGTTGATTTATTAACATTGTCTGACAAATGTTTCTGTATAGTGACTAAAATTATTGGCGCCCCAGCTTCATTTAGTCATCATTAAGGCATGACTTGTGTCTGTGACACATTGCCACACCCACTTTACAGTCAGAAATGGCCTTTAAAATGTGAACTTTTAGTAGCATGATTTTCTGAGCAAATCTCCTCTGTCTGAGAATTAGCCTAAATAAGATATGAGCTGAAGCAGGGCCAAACGAGTCCAGATGTTTCCCTGGATGTGAGAAGACAATTTGGCATGAATTGAGTGTGAACTGTCACACCGCGGGTATGTCTCCGTCCCTACAGGTCCTTAACATAAAAAAAGCACATTTGCCACTGCTAAATCTGAACTTTATAAATGTTTATGAATATTTGGAGTCAGAGAGTGGCTTGAGTGGTTTAATTTTTTATTTTTTTTTCCCACCGCTGGGAATAAGGAGCGAGCTAATGCAGCAATAAATACGGAATCCAACAGCCTTTGCAACTCTTAGTGGATTCATTTCACAGTCAATTGGCACTGCGAGGCTGTCGAGCTGCCGTTATTGAGGAGCTGCGCTGCCAAGAGAGAGGTGCGAGGCGAAGTTTTTCATGCCTCCTGCCTCCCTTTTGTGGGAACGGTGCCGGGAGCTGACAGCTCTTACTAGCGGGCTTATCTGAACAACTTCTCTCAAGCTCTCTGAAGAATCGAATTGGCCTCTCTAGAGGGGCGCAGAGGTGCCTCGTCTTATTTTTCTTATATTTTATCTCGAGGGCTTTTTTTTTTAATTTTATTTTTAGGGTCTGAGAACTAAGTGTATCCACAGATAGATATTCATAAATTTTAATGCAATTTCGTGTCTTATTGAGTTACTGAATGATAGCTGCTCATGCGTGGGTGACATTCCTGCTTAGTCCATGTACTAATTGTTTATAAATCTTGGTGAATGTCGGTAAACCCAAAACTTCAGCGGCCAACAAGTCATGTGACTATAAAGATCAGGTAATCATTTTAACCACGATGTGATTATTTTGATTACTATGCATTGAAGTTGATTGCATATGCTACACGTATACATGGACTGACTTTATAAGTACACACTCAAAGGATACTTGAGAGTTCGTTGGATATTTACTGGTTCCAGCTTTCTAAACAGGTCCCTGAACATTTCTGTTCAGACAAAACCTCTGTTTGTAGGACGTTATGTAGAACATTGGACGTTCCTCGACATTAAATGTAACTGGATAAAACATGCATGACATGTTTAGTTTATGCTGTTAGCACCGGAAAAAATGCAGTGGTGTAAAGAGGAGTATATACACTTCAGGATGTGCTGTTATAGGAAAATAATCAACAGTGCAGTGATGTCATATAGCACAGTTACTGCTATCACCCTGGGGTTGATTATTTTCCAATAACAGCCCATCCTGATGTGTATTTATTTCTCTTTACACCACAGCAATTTGCCAACAATTACAACTTCTCATTAATTAAAGAACAAAAATCATACTTGTTATCCATTTCTAGTTACATTTATTGTTAGTGAACCAGTTAGTTGCTGTTCTCATGTTATGTTATGGCAGCTCTAACAGACTGCCTATAGCAGGTTGACACTGGAGACTCATTCCATAAACGTTAAGCAATCATCTCCTTACAGAAAATTTCACCATATCAACTGTTACACGTTTTTTAATGTCCACCGTACAAGTCCCTGTGAAGGAACAATCAGAGCCGAGCACTCAGCAGAGCTGTGCTATAAAAAGTTAAAGGGATCTGTCTAAGCAGATGATTTTTTTTTTTAATATTATAAAACATTATAACCTTGCAGTAACCTGTATAATCAGGATTGACAGTGACATTTCTTCAGTAGGTGAAAAAGGCAGCGGCGTGTCGTCAAACCCATCATTCTTGGCCCTCAGGGCTGTGACTCTCTGACCTTCTGCAGCTTTTTTTCATTTATTTATTTATTTTCGGTATGAAGGTCTCAGTGATGGTCTGAACATCATTATCTGGCAGCGCAGCACGATTGCTGACTCTGCAGCTGAAGCTGACAGATGGGTAGAGCTCGCTATCATCATGACACAGGAGGACGCCTCGAACAGCAAGCTCGCTTAATTAGATCATTAGAATCTCCGTCGTGCTTAAGGAAACAAACGAGCGTTCGAGGAGGTTTGAGAGAAACACTCGGCTCCCGTAACAATAGGGGAAGATCATTATGAGAGCTGATGCTGTTTGACTGAACGGTGATGCTTTGTGGATCGTATCATGTCATCAGAAAGCTGAAATAATGATGGAATGTAAGGTCGTTTTATGTGCTTAACTGGGAAGCCAGCGTAATTGTTGAGATGCGAGCTAAAACATAATCCTATCGCCAGTACCGGACAGGATCATTTATATCATTTATCTCACTTTTTTTTTTTTTGGGTCAATTCTTAAACTCTTCTCAATTTTTTAGGTCCCCCCCAAAAAAAACAAACCAAACAAGTACTTCCAATGAACATTTTCTTCTGATTCGGTTTGCACAAAATGTCTCTAACGGCTGAATTCTGGGAAAATTACACAAGTGCGAAAGACATTAACAAGCCAAAAACATGACAACCTGGACGCAAAGCGAAAAGGGGCGGTCCCTATTGAACATCACATGCTCATTGCTGATTGGACACAGCACGTGACTACCATGAGGATCTATTATCTAGCTAGCCTAGACTGCAAAACCTGATGAGGTATGTGTACTCAAATTAATTAAGGAAAGTGTTCGCCTTAAACCATTTAGGTTTGGCTGTTTTGAGTACAGAGCTCTCTTATAGTATAAAGATTTGCAACTTCTTTTTTGTTACACTTACTTAAACCCACTAGTTTAAGCTTAAAGAACGAATTAAGTCCATTTTGCAATATATTTTTGTTTATAAGGCGATGTTAAAAATAAAATAGCTGTAAAATATATTTCAAGCGGTTTAGTTTATTTGATTAGTAGCCATCAAACATTAAAGGTAACTTTCAGCGTCCTTTACAAATTTTAACAGAATACATCTGGCCTTTATTTTTCACTATTTTTAACAAACTGAAATAAAGCGAAAGAGCACACCAATAAGGATTTCTTTTTTTTTTTTTTTTTTTGTATGAGGTGTTGAAGAGAAATTTGAAAGGTTTGGTTTAAAATAATATTATCTGAGCAGTTAAAGTCACGTGAAGTCAGTCTGAAACTTTACGCAAACACGAATTACTTTATTACAAGTTGCTGAAGTTATGTTCAGTTACTGAGTTCTCCTAAATATGACATTTAAACACATTCGAGTAGCGATTACTCATTTCATTTTAGTTTTAGGTATTTAAGTTATTATATTGAGGAGCATATTTAAAATAACATCATACAAAGGCCCAGGATAAAAAGAATAAGCATGAATTAAAGCATCAGTAGATTCATTTAGACTCATGTTTCCTCTTTCCTACAGTCCTCCAGGTCTCTGTTTTTCCACATTCTCTCAGAGTGACGCGTGTTGTAGCCAATCAGCAACGAGCATGTGATGCTCAGTAAGGACCGCCCTTTGTTTGTGTGTGTGTGTTTGTGTTTTGCTGTCGTGGATTGTCTCCGCTGTCATGTTCGCTGTTTGGATATTTAGAATATCGGAATCATATCGTATTAAATGTACATGATACGTGTTTGTGCGGCGGGCTGAGAAAACACCTCGGCTGTCACTACGGCGGAATTCTGGAAAAAATGTTGCAAGTGCAAAACAATCCAAAAACACAAAAACAAACTTGAAACAGAAAGGGAAAGGGCCGGTGTTTATGGATCACCCCGTCCTTGCTGCTGTTTGGACATGGCACGTGGCTATCGCAATTAAAGAGAAATGAATAGCATGTTTTCCGTCTCTTATTTAGTTAGCCTAGTGAAAACGATTTAATGCGAACTCTTCGAAGCTGTTATTTAAGTTGAGAAGCGTATCTAAAATAACATCATATTAATACCCTTCATAAAAATAAGCGTGAACAAAAGCATCAGTAGATTCATTAAAGCTTGTATTTCCTCTTTTTACTCTAAACATCCTCCAGCGCTACGTTTTCCTGAGCATGTGGCGTTCAATAAGGACCGCCCCTTTCTGTTTAGTCTTTTTGCCTCTATGTTTGAAGTTTTGCCGTTGAGTTTTATGATTTGCTGTCGTGTTTTTTGATTTGCAATTTTGATTTGTTAATGTGTCTTAAATTCACAGGCCACCATAATATGTAAGAGAAAATGCCAGAATTTCACCATGTGAAGGGTTTTCCCAGGCTGCCACACGTAAGAAAAACAGTCAGTGTCTTGTGAAATGTGACATAAAGGATTTGGAACCAGTATTCACTTTTTCGTTTTCTAATAAACTTTCCGTTCAGCTTTTTTTTTTTTTTTTTTCCACTTGATCCGTTGCGGACGAACAACATGCAAGTCTTCACTTGACTTCATTAAAACGCAAATCTTTTTTTTTTTTTTTTTAAACTTTGCACAAGAACAAATTTAATAAAGCGCACGTTTATCTTTCCAGTACCAAACGTTTATTTTTTCCTTCTGCTCTTCTTTTCTCTCTTGTCATAAATCATGTATCCTTTGTGGTGAGTGTTTACCTCCGCGTGTTCGGGATTCGACTCGCTCTGATTAAGATTTGGATGCTCAGTTGACGGCGGTTCAGGCTTTGAGCAGATTTAATTAAGATTATGAGGTGAACTGGGAGGTTATGAGTACAAACAAACTCTCGCTATCTGATGCATATGTGACAGTAACCAAAGAAAAAAAAAAAAATAATGGGATTATTGACATTCTTCTCAAGTCAAGCCAAAAGCTCATCCAGGGAAAAGTGAGAAATATTGGCAAGGAAATTCGAAATTATTTTTTTGTTTTATTGTTTAAACGTTCTTGTTTCTTGTTTGGAATTACAACAGAGCGTATTTCTTAAATGTCTGTAAAAATGGGTGGTGCTGCTTTTTCGTAGTCGAAAACAATGGATAAATACAATTTCATGGACAGAAGGAAGCCGTACATGTTCCTGTTTTTATACTGAGGCCCAGATTTACTGACATGGTGGTCATTTTTAATAAAGCGTGGTCACGAATTTACCTCAAGATAAATTTCTCTATCTGGAGTCACTGATGTTCTGACAAGGATATGCTTTTAGCCCACATGACCTTAAGTGAATTCTTAAAGCGAATAGACTTTTTTTTTTTCCAGATGAATAATTAACTGGAGGCCATGTGTTAAGTATGACCAAAATATGACAGAAGTTCGACAATATAATATAATAAATTATAAGTTACGCAATTCATGGCCTGGACTCTGTCATTCTGCACCAATGAGTTATTCAATGACTTTAAAATATTTATTATTAAAAGAATATTCACGTGATATCAGGCTTTATGCTTGCGTCTCGCAAATGAATGAACTTGCATGTGTTGTGCTACTTATGGAGGAATTTTCGGATATGGTCACAGTAATAAAGTAAACAAAATAGCACAAGTTATTTCAATATTGTTTTATGAAGATCTATACATGTGTGCTATGGTAGGACAGTATGATAAGGTAGTAAGACAATAAACTGTTGATAAATCATCAGAACATCTGTTTTGCAAGCTGCCAAATTGACACCGGGTTGCGGAAATATGTGTGTCCTGGATATTTGAAGTGAAGGAAGAAGAAAAAACGTAGGAAGCGTTCCAAATATGACTGATTTTACCTGGTTCTGTAGCAGATTTATATTTCCGAAGCGTCTATTGATGCTGGCGAGATGTTCTCCATGCTTGGGTGATTTCTTCCCACATACCTCTTAGCTATTTTTTTTTTTCCTTTTTTGCTTTTCTTGGTTGTTTACCAAAAGGATCGATTGTTCTGATTCAACAAATGGACCCTCATAACTAAAGAGTGTGCATTTCTGAGAGTCTTTTTATTTTGTAGTCGTATATATAAAAGTATGATCGAAATATCCAGTGTGCTCGTGAAATCCTACGACGCACCGCTGAGGGTTCTTGCTCAGAATACCGATTTTACATTTCACACACAGTGTTTGCATCTATATCTAGTGAATTCCTCCTCTGTATCAAGTTGTTATTTGTGGCAGATTATAAATCAGTCAGCTGCAATTTTTCAGTACTAGGAGACGCCTATTATATCAGAATGACACGAATTCCTAAATTATGACAGATGATAATAAATGAGCCCAGACTTCATAAGTGAAAAAACGAAGTGTCACTTTGTCTTTCTGCTCCTCTACCTCGCTCCTCTAGATCCTATAAAAAGACACAGACGAGCCGTACGTTACACCTGCAGGGACGTATATAACCTGTAACTATATGTTGCTATAAGCTGAACCTGACGTGTTCACTGTGCATGATGTGCCATGTTGTTTTATGATTTTGTACACGTCTGGCACAGCAGAAGCTTTTGTTCTGTCACTCCGGGGAAGTGCAGACATGTGGCTGCAAAAGGATTTAAAAAAAAAACAAAAAAAAAAACAAACAAAGATAATAAATAAATATTTTTGCAGCAGTCAGATTGCCAGATGCCGGGCTATTGTCATTCCCAACGGAGGGTGCTGTTATCACGTGCCGTCTCCATGGCAACTGATTACTCACACCATCAGGGCTGTGCGGTGTGCTGTGGGACGAGCTGTGAAATAAAGTGTTGGATTCCAGTGACGGCTCTGACAAAAAAAAAAAAAAAACCAGAATCAGCATGTGCTACGATCTCAACATGTCAAGTCACGTGCTTGTGTCCTGTAACTCCGGAAACACACTGTGATTTTTCATAAAGTGTACATAAATAATAATATAAAATATGTATATCTATAGGACAGGAAACATGACTAATACTGCTGCCATGGTGTCCAATGTGTAATGTGACTGAACTGAACTAAATTGGACACAATTTTACAATACAAAAAATATAAAGGTGGCCAATATATATATAAATATATATTAATATCAAGCTCATGATACTTTTTTTATTTTATTTTGGACAATAACAACATATATCACTGTAAATGACTACTAAAAAGACTTACATTTAAATCAAACAAGGTACTAGAGTGTTTTTTAAGCATGAGCTGTTACATACGAGTTTAACACTAAACTAACTAACTAACTAACTAACTAACTAACTAAACTGTTTCCCAATTTTGCTTTTCTACATTGAGGTCCATCAGAATCTTAATGTATAAAAACTTCAATCAAATCAATCATTGCAAATCAATTAAAAGAATGTATTATTGATACAACATAAAAATATAATTTAAAAAAACGTAACATTCTTTCTTAAATCACATTTTTATTATTCAGGGAAAATAGATGCAAAATTAAATGCGCGCCAGTTTGGAGACTTTTCAAACGCAGCAACCTGCAAAATGATGAGAAATAATTATAGAAAGCTTCATTACAGGTGAAACTTTCTGAACTTTCCTGAACTTTTATTCTGTGCATGACTAGAATCTCTTTTGAATGCAGTTTAAAGGTTCAACGACATTTTATCTATCTAATTAAAAAAGATTATTATTCTCCCGACTCGCCTTTCTGTTAAACTGTTCAAAGTATTTGTGGAACAGGACTGCAAAACAGTGTGTCCATTGTTTGCTAAATATGATTTAATTGTTGAATTATTTTTAATTATTAAAAAGGAAGCTGGGGTGGTGCTCGGGGCAAAACAAAAATCAACTGTTAATTAACTGTTACTCCATTTTAAGATGAGACCACACCCCGTCCTCTTTTCTATTGGCTAACACTTCAAAGGTTTGCAGAATGAAGGGGCGGGGTCTATGTATTGTGTAGATGGCATGTTAGCTAGCTTTTAGCTTTTTTTCCTATTTTATATTAACTTCCTTTTTTTTTATATACATATATCTGAACACTTTCATATATGGACTCAAAGACACGCCCACATTATTTCCATATATGGACTGCGATATGCATGACAGAAAACGCCTTTCCTGAATGTTTGTTATTTTCTTAAGAGCTTTTACTTGTGTCATTTATAAATGAGTTGATTCATGATTCGTGAATCATTTAGCTCAAACCTTGCCACCGATCCATTTAACTTTTTTTTTTTTTTCTCTCACTTTTCTTCCATTGCACAGGATTAACACAAACACTTAAGCCTCGTTTCTGTCCTCACTGCTAAGATGATTAACCTTGGTGAGTGGCAGTAACTTCAAATGGCTTCGTTTATCACTTCCAATGGAGAAATAAAAGCCTGCCTTTGAGGCAGACACACACACGAGAGGCTTCGGCAATATCAACACAGTTTTACTAAAGTGTTTGGTCTCTCGCAGCTATTTGAGCTTAAAGAAACCTCAGGTGTTTGACCTTTAACGACAGGCTGCTGCGACGTGATGCTATGAAATATTTATAACCCTTTTTTGACACAAAAGTTGGAGGAGTGAGAGTGTGAGTGCTTTTTTTAGGAGTGATAACAAAAGCTGTGACTGCCAATCCACATCTCTTCTGACCTTAACCATTCAGAACTCTTATTTTTAGGAATTGTTATAAATGCTTCGGCCATGTTGTCACTACTACATAATTATAATGCAGTTATGAACCATAAAAGGAAATATTTATGACACCATTTGTGACACCTATTTGTGAAACCACTTAAACAGTTAAGTGAAAGTTTACATTTTCATTTACATTTATGGCAGTTGGCAGATGCCCTTATCCAGAGGGACTTAGAAAAGTGCTTTGAAGTCATTTGAAGACTGCCAGTGACTCAGCTGTTCGGACATCTAGGGGAAGTTCATTCCACCACCTCGGTGCCAGAACAGAGAAGAGTCTCGATGCATGGCTTCCTTGTACCCTGAGAGATGGTGGGACCAGTCGAGCCGTGCTAGAGGATCGGAGGGAGCGCAGTGCCGTGCGGGATGTGATAAGTGCTTTGAGATAAGTGGGTGTTGGTCCGTTTCTGGCTTTGTAGGCAAGCATCAGTGTTTTAAATCTGATGTGGGCAGCTACAGGAAGCCAGTGAAGGGAGCGCCGCAATGGGGTGGCAAGATCCTGACATGGGGATGAATCAGCTGGGATGAACAACAGTTCATTTTTTGCTGCTATTAGGTTTCAGCTGAAAGAGCAGTCTTCTATGATGACATGTCTGCCAGACATGCTGATATCCAAGCAGAAACATGAGTGTCTGAGGGAGGGAAGGAGAGGAGGAGTTGAGTGTTATCCGCATAACAGTGGTATGAAAACCCATGTGAGGATATGACCGTAACTAACCCGTGTGAGGATATGACCGTAACTAACCCATGTGAGGATATGACCATAACTAACCCATGTGAGGATATGACCGTAACTAACCCATGTGAGGATATGACCGTAACTAACCCATGTGAGGATATGACCGTAACTAACCCATGTGAGGATATGACCATAACTCACCCATGTGAGGATATGACCGTAACTAACCCATGTGAGGACATGACCGTAACTAACCCATGTGAGGACATGACCGTAACTAGATCACGTAACTAAATCTTAATTAAAAGTGGAAGTATCCAGCCAAAAAGGCCCCCTCCTATCTCACTGATCTGTTCCAATATCAAATTCTGTCCCATAGTTTCCATTCCTCTGATGCCAAACTCCTGTCTGTATCATTCAGGACTAAGCACTGGTCCTGGGGTGGTAGAGCGTTTTCCATAGCTGACCCCTCCCTTTGGAGCTCTCTTTCCAAACACATCCGAGATTGCACCGATTTGGCCAAGTTCAAATCATTACTCAAAATTCACCCTTTCAGATTGCTTTTAATCTCCGATTAATGTTGCTACTGGTTTTATTGTGCTGTCTTTTGATTTTATCTGATCATCCTGTATGGTTTTATTGTGTTCCTGTAAAGCGTCTTTGAGTATCTTGAAAAGTGCTCTGTAAATAAAATGTATTATTATTCTTATTATTATTATTTAAAAAAAAAAAAACACAAAAAAGTTGATGCTTGTAAATGTACACAAGTATTAAAAAGTAAAAAAAAAGTTTTTAAGTGATGAGATTAAGTTAGTCATGTTTTCATACGAACTCTACCTTTTATTACTTATCTAAAACTTCTAGAAAATGAATTTTGTTTTAAAGTAACTAAGTAACTTAGATTTGTTACAGAATCAGAACAGATTTGTTGTTTTGTTCGGTGTTTTCTCTCCAATATCTGATCCGGTATTATTAGATATCGGCCGGTACGGCTACGTGTATATCGTTGTATCTGTGCTATTTCTATTGTCAGCTCCTTTAAAAATGCTGTGCTTGGCTTGGAAGCTGTACTAGTAGGTTGCTGTGGATGAAACAGTATGGAATCGGGAACGTTGCATGGTTTTGAACGAGCAACATCGATGTGTTCAGTCTTGATTCGATTGTGTCTGTAAGATGATGTAAGAAAAAGTAGAGATGTTAATGCTATACATAATCGTAACTTTTCGTACAAAAATAAGTTGTTATAATAAGGAATTGTTATGAATTTATAGGACCATGCTGCTCTGGCAAATGATTCACCTTTGGCTTCACTGTTTTTTACAAAACTAGCAATGCTTCAATGCTGAAACTGGCATCAGGTATGGGCCCGATACCGTCCAATTTCACGATTAATCAACAAAGCAAAGCAGACTGCAAACTGTGCTCTGTGAACATGTGGAAAGAAAGGAGGAGCCACGGCATCTTCCTACAGTACAAGTAACCTAATAACACGTTTTAAACCTAAAATTCAGCACGACGAGTTCATCGCTAGCAAGCTCTAAACTCTGGCAAGGCGAGAAAAAAAGTCTACGGACCATTTTTGGTGAGTTGAATAATAACAGATCTTAGCCGGTATGTTGTTCTTGAAGATCGACCGCTATTCATCAGAGGCAATGAGGGATTCTGAGGTGACGAAGACAAAAATGTACTTTTACTTATAACTGTACAGAAAAGCTTTTCCACAGTGGAATAAAACCCGCTCTTCTCCACTGCAGCCATACTCGAGTCAAGGTAAGTAATGTAGCTAGCTCATTTTAAATCAACTAGCTAAAGTTAGACAAGCCTAGCGGTCTATAAACAGAGCTGATGAGTGATTAATACTAAGTAGGTTTCCCATTTGGGTATGAGTATTGGCGAGTACCAAAAACATGTCCTTGTACATGGTCTGAAAAATATGATATCAGTGCATCTCTACACAAAACCCAACACATGACTATACACAGGACTGTACATGCAGAAAGTGTCCAGAAGTGGCATATGACATTCTCCTTTTAAAGCCAGATGGGATTTGGGAGAATGGACAGCCTTTTCCAGTTAGCTGCCTCCACCACAGAGCTCCCTCTCTCTCTCTCTCTCTCTCTCTCTCTCTCTCTCTCTTTTATCAAAGCATTATCAGCCAGAGCCAAGAGCCGGCCTGAACAGCCAGTACACACCCGCCGATAAAGCAGCCACTGGAGTGCGAAGAATCTCTGGACTCTTGGGCGAGTGCTTTTTGCTTTTTCACTTCTTTTGTGCTTCAGTAGTTGTGCCAGAAAAGTCCCAACACTCAGACAACAGAGACCCAACAACAAGAAGGAGTGAAAAGTAACAGCAAAAACATAAACTAGGCCTCAACCTCGGGAGTTCTCGGCTTACAGATGCTGGGTTCTGATAGAACCGGGCCGGTGCTCACTCTGAATGGAAAGTAGTCTTCTGGAAAAGCAGCATAGACGACCAGATCTAATCTTTAACCGCAAGGTAGAAATCATTTTGTTGTACATTTACATTTAGTGGCTGATGCTGGGGCCAGTAGTGGCTCTCTATAGCCTTATAAAAAAGGTTCCACTCAGCACCCTTAAGAGATCTGTGATAGACAAGCCCTTAAAGGTTCTATATAGCAGACAATTTCAAGTAAATACTTGTAGAAAGGTACATATCTTTAGAAAATGTCTCGTTTTTTTTTTTTTTTAAGATTTTGTAGGTCTCTCTGAAACTCTTCTCTCTTTTTGAATTCCCTCCATGTTGTTGGGTTCTGCATAGTACTTTAAGGGTTTCTTCAGATCCCTTAAAGGTTAACCTGTTTAACCTCTCTAAGCGTTGATAACTTTAAAACCCTGTTGTTGTTGTTGTTGTTGTTGAACTTTTACAATTAGGTTTGGTCCCCCTAGTCAAAGGTTCTGAAAAGTTCTGTATAGAACCGAGCAGCAGAGGGTTTCATGTAGATCCACTTTAGAAAGCTAAGCTCTTAGAATTTATTTTGAGACAATAATTTTTCCCAAAGGGGGTCTACTTGGAACTCTTTCCTAAAAGGAAAGGCACAATAATTACCCCTTGAGGAACCTCTTTTTCTCTTAGGCTCTAGCAGTCCTGGGATCTGACCAATCAAAGTTCTAGTAACTAGTACAGAACCTTAACACACTGCTCCATATTTGTATTATATAGCGATGATGAATGATGCACATTCTGTAAGGTTTATTTAGATGCAGGAAGATGTAGGAAGATGAACCCTCATCCATTTTTGGTCTTTGAGAGAAGTGGTACCCGTAAATAACCATAAATCTTTCTACTCCAAAATGCAGCTAATGTTTTGACAGGGAAATGGATCCCAATCCGCAAATGTAGCGGTGTGGAGGATTGTAAATAAATAAAGATATTGGCTGAGCCAGAGCTCGATAGAAAATAATTGGCAAAAAAAAGCACATGACCTATTTTAGATCAATGAATGTCAATAATGTACGGCTAAAAAAAAAAATCAGAAAATTATTGATGTGGTTGTGAAAGCAGTTTGCATCAAAGGCAGGCCAAACATATGGACTTCAACTCCCGGAGACTGAAGCTAGAAAAGTTGTAATGGGTTCTCTAACAAAGCAGAACTTCATAAATAGATTTATCAGGGTCAGAGAATTTCAAAACGACATGCATTTTGGATGGAGGATAAGCTGAGGTTGAAGATTCTATTACACAGAGTTAATATTTATTCCAGTCATAATCTCAGTTTGCTTTTCAGATTTTCTCTATTTCAGATGTCAGACCACGTCTTCTGTCCGTCCTATCCACTGGGTCCAAATGAAAAAAAAAAGTCTGTTGGACCCATAGACTTCAAGTATTTTTACATTGCTTTAATATTTATCTCATATCATGTAATTTCTCAGAAAATGCGGTGTCACGTCTGTTTTACGATGTTCTTTTTATTAACAAACCATGTTATACCATATTTTTAGTGAGAGTCATGCCAGAAATCAACCAGACAACAGGTTTGTCATTCTGATACAAGTGTATTGAAAAATTATCGAAAAAGAAGTTGCTGCAGAATTACTATTGAGATGAGTAATGCTAAATACATAAATAAATAAATAAATAAATAACGCAAACAAGAAAACTAAACCAGTGACACACCACTAAACCCTTCAGTGGTGTGTCAAAGGATGAATTAGCTTTAGTGTGGAATGCTCAAAGGCTAGCATAAAGCTGAAGCTTAGCATAGAGCTAAGAATCGAAAAAAAATATGAAATAAAGCTGCAATATACAATGGTATGTCCACTGTTAATCGGGACTGAAGGAAGGGATACAAATGAGCTATAATTTTTCCCTTTATATTCTTCTAATCTGACTTCATTTCCGACCTGCCAATCCCCTTGTCGAATCTGCTTCGCTTCTGGGAATGAGTAATAGAGAGAGAGAGAAAGAGGGAGAAAATCACACACAGAAAGCCAAATACATCCCGGGACCTAACCCGTGCTAAGCAAAGAAATTCATATCCCTCTTCACAGCCTCTTCCTACTCGTTTATGCTGCGATGATTTATCGTCTCAGTCAGATCCGTCACTGCAGGTAACTAAATGGAGACTTCCCAGAGCCAGGCGGGATCAGTCTGGGCTGAGAAAATAAAGATTATGATCTAATTCAACTCCAGCGGGCTACGTCGAGCCCCAATCCCGCTGTACACAGCTAATGGAATCAGAAGCTGAGACAACGACGGAATGGCGAAGGCAAATGGCTCATTAATGAAGACTAATGGAGGAGATGGCACAGGGAGCGGCTAGTTTAAAGAGAGATTACGGGACCCACCTGAGAAGGAGGCGCAGGTTGAGCTAAGCTAATTAGGCTAGCACTGAAAAGAATCCTGTAGAAAAGAATGCAAGGCATCTGGCTTTCCGAAAGAAGTGGCGTCAGCCAGGGTCGGGTGGGATTCGGGATTCGGGATGCGAGATTCAGTGCCAGAAAATGACACTCGGCAGACTATGAAATATGAACTTGATTAAATTGAGCAGCATGAATATTTTATCGTCTGTGATAAAGAGGATAGAAAATAACACGGGCCACAGGCCAATGGCACATGCCAACCTCGTAAAATGAGGTGTGATGTCACCAGGGTTCAGGATCAAACTATTGAAAAGCGGCAACTAAACCCCCATGTTCTCTTCCCTACTTCACAATTCATGTCCCGTCAAGCCAGACCTTCTCTTATACCTCTTTATAGCGATAAGTTATATTACAACGTTTCCTCCTTTCAGGGGAAAGTAGCTAATGCATGCTGAAAAAGTCGCCAGAAGACACCAGCTGGCGTCATATTATCATACGAAATTTGCATATTCATCAAATCATCATGATCATTTGCATATCAAAATGTGTTACAGGAAGAAGGAAGACTTTCTGAAGAATAGAATGGAGTTTTAAAACTCTATTGTTAGAAAATAATAGAGTACAACTTGTTTATTAAAGAAAGATCACGGCACCACAAGCAAATTGTTAATATATCTAGAAATTTCTATCATTTCTATCAAGAACACAGACAAAAGGAGGCAGTGGTAGTGGGGCGTTGGGAAATAGACACGAAGGAAATGGTTATGAAGGGGATAAATCGCTTTTATTACTGTAAATGCAGAACAGAATCAATGGCGATCAGTGATTTGTCATTGAGAACAATGGTAATCAGTGATTAGTTGATGGGATCAGTGTTGATCAGTGATCGGTTGCTGGGAACAATGAGGATCACTGATTGTTCGAAACAGTAGTGATCAGTGATTGGTAATTTTGAACAATGGAGATCAGTGATTGGTTGATGTGAACAATGGTGAGCTGGGATTGGCCGTTGAGAACAACGGTGAGCTGTGATTGGTCGTTGAGAACAATACTGAGCTGTGATTGGTCGTTGAGAACAATACTGAGCTGTGATTGGTCGTTGAGAACAACGGTGAGCTGTGATTGGTCGTTGAGAACAATACTGAGCTGTGATTGGTCGTTGAGAACAATACTGAGCTGTGATTGGTTGTTGAGAGCAATGGGGAGCTGTGATTGGTCTTGGAGCACTGTATTGAGTGCAAGCTAGTCGCTAATGTCTGCAGCAAAGTCACAAAGTTGGCAAGGGTCTAAATGACAAATATTTTGCTAATCCACAAAGCCCAGTTGGCCAGTCTGATTCTTTTTTGGTCATGAAACTGACATAAATTTATACAAAATAAGGATGGTCTGTCCTGCTGGCTGGTGCACTGAATACAGATCGGTTTATCTCTGACATATTTGTTGATGACACAATTTTTTTAGCTCCACAGCAGACAATAAGAACACTGTCTAAGCTGCCATGTGTATGCAAGATGGCCGCCATTCATATCCAGAGTTTGTTCAATGCATTAAATGATCGTAGTACAGTAACAACATAAACATCGACCAGGATTACTGTTAGAATGCTGATAAGTAATGGACTACAGGGGGTATATTTTGGAAAGCTGTGTAATCTGCTAACTCCAGTAATGTTGTTTTCCTGTTTTGTTTGTCCTCACTGACTCGGCTTTAAATATCTAATCAAACATCCCGTTTCCTCTCCTGCCAAACGTTTGACGTGACCGTCACCCCATCAGTCTGTCTGAGCATTCCAGCCTTCAGATGGCCAAATAACACATTTTTCCTCCTCTCTCCCTCTCTCTCTGTGGAGCATGTCCATCAGGCCTCCATTTTTCAAACAACAGACAGATGGTCAATTAACTTCCGTTCATTAACTCAATTGCATGAGGATAAAAAATTGCCGCGCTTCCATCATTCGTAGTGTCTGTCGATAGAGTCGTGCAATATTTCTCTACGCCTTGTGCACTATTATATTCTAACGGTTGAGTTTGTGATCTCCTGATAGCAGACATGCAGGGAAAAACATCAGGGTTGGCATTCAGGGTCAGAAAAGTCACTAAAGGCTTCAAACACTTCACTTTAATTCCAATTCAGTGACGCGGGTTAATCTCGACCGGCAAGCATACGGCATCCGACCCCATGTGCGGCTTCAAGAGCTGACTTAATTTATCTCAGCTTTTAATTGCCGTTTGGGGAGGAACTGAGAGATTTCAGCATCTGTCCTCCTAAATAAGGGATGAACTTTGACAACCATATCAGCCAACACATATGCCTACTTCCTGTTTCCTTTACATTATTTCAAGAACAAATTGTCTCTAGACTACGCTATAACAGAATCACTACAAGTAGCTAATCGATTAGTTTAAAAGAGAAATAAGAAAAGTCAAATCATTTATACCTCTCATTTATTCCCATCTCACACGCACTGTTCCTGGGACAGGCTCCACATCCAGCGTGAGCATCATGAAAAAGTGTTTACTGAAGATGAATATAATATTGTTGTATAAAAATACATCTAATGCATCAATAGTCCTAATCATAATTATCACGTGAATCACTGCAAGTATGCTTAACAAAATGGCTTCCACCATCGTTATTCAGCAGCTTTTTAAAATAGCACTTGATCCAGCACAACCTATTATTATTATTATTATTATTAGCATTTTTATAGTTAAGCAACTTCATGAAACCATGAGATTCTATGCTGAGGTCATGAAATCGTAATGTGTGCTCATTTGAGTTGTCAAACTAATAAAATAATGGTAATGTTTTTGTTAATACTGTGTGCTGTCCTGTTAAAGAAATGTGTAGACAGTTTAAAGGACACTTACAGCTCAGTTTTTATTTAATTCACAACATAATCCATAGAAAATCGATCCTGAAGATAAGCATTGTCTCTGATTATGATGTGGCTCCCATAATCGTCTCCATCACAACAACAAAAACAAACAAAAAAATTAAGTGACTTTAAAGGGACGATGCTATTTATTAATTAATGAATAGCATCATGTTTATGTATTGACCATTGTCCTCAAATGGCATTCTATATATATATATATATATATATATATATATATATATATTTTTTTTTTTTTTTTCATTTCAGCATGACATATTGTGGTTACATCAAACTGTCAGACAATGATGCTGGACCTAATACTGCTCCTCAATCGACGTGATACCAAGCAAGAAGAATTAGCTTGAGTTCAAGGTTAGAATTAACTGCGACATAGCACTTAAGTTTACAGCTGTGTCTTATGACTGAATACAGACTTGCTGAATTGAACTGAATCAAACCTGAGCATCAGAAATGACATCGTATAAATTGGCTCCGTCATTTCTGCCGTCCCATTTTTCACACCAGACGTGACGTGAAGCTCGGCACGGCTCACGCAGAGCCAGTCGTGCTGCTTCTTTGCTCTGATCAGATGTGAAGGTGGGGGACTGGAAATTATTGACGGTTCAGCCTGCGTTCATGGAGTGTGAGGTAGCGAATTCTGAGTGCCATCTGTACACGATCCACAGGATCTTAACCAGCAGCGTTTATTGCACATATGATTACCGGGTGTCATGCTGTTTCCGTTACAAGCCATCTGTCCAGGAGAGGCTACGAAAAAAAAAAGTTAATAAATAAATAAAATCCTGCCGTGCTGGAAGAAATGAATCACTGACAACCCGCTGAGCATTCGTGCTATATTTATTTCTTTTTTCACTTTTTCACCTAGAACGCGTAGAACCGCTTTCGCACAGCTTCACTTTTCAGCTTCGGTTATAAGCTGTTTATTTACTCATGTTGATGATGTCAAGGAAATATATAATGATGTTTGTGGAGAAGAGTGACATTTTCGTTTCAAAACCCATTACTCTTACTGATAGCGTATTATTGTGTATGTGTGTGCTTGGGTGAAAAAAAAAAAAAAAAAACTGTCAGAGCTTGAGAAAAATATGCAATCTGCTCAGCTCAGATAAATTGCTCACCTGGGCTTGACAGTTTTGACTCATCATAAAACATATAAATATACTATATACTATATATTGTGCTCTCAGCATTCATGGTGTTAAATAACATAAACTGTGATATGTTAAATGAATTGGTGCTCCAAGATGACACGTTTTGCCTATAAAAAATGGGAAAAAAACAAAAAAAACAAACTTCTTTACAATTCGACAGATTCAGAGATGTTATACAGACGTAACATAGCGGATTTACGCCGCACGTCTCGGTTCGGCTTAGCCGCTTCTCCGCGCTGCAGATAATAAGTACAAATTCGAAGTCACCCACGTCTTCCCTTGTTGCCTTATCTTTCAGTCTGCTCCGTGGCACTCCAGGTTAATAAGGGGGCAAAGCCATGCCATTTCGTCCTCGACAATCGGCTTTATCTGACACTTTGACAGCAACCAATTACGCGAAGACAAAAATAACAGCGCGGGCAGTGGTTGGTTGCCTAAACTGGGCTACGTCTAATTTAAGAGGCAGCAGTCGCAGTGGACTGAGTTAGTTTAATAGCTGACATTTTGACGCACGTTCATGGTTAACCTCTTATTTTGGCTCATTTGTCAGTTGGGTGTCAACAGGCCTGTCGGAAGTGTGCCGCTCGGTGGTTAAACAGCTTGTCAGACAGTGAAACAGATAAATTATCCACTGTATCTATTTATTGATCCTTTAAGGAAAAAGAAGGAATCGATCTGGCAACGAGGGGTTAAAATGAGACTTGGAAAATGGCGGACAATGCTTGCATTTTCAATTAAATCTCATATTAACGTGCAGTTACACTACATATATTGGTTGCAGTTGTGCCTCTCCACACGCACGAGCGAATCAATTCGGATGTATCGGTTGGGATAAAAAGGGAAGCAAACGAATCATTACAACAGAATACTGCTTATGTTCGTTTGGTGGGTTTTCATTAATTCGCTTAGCTATGCAACATCAAATACGTGTTAACAAAATCCAATTACAATACGGACTGCTAACCCAATCACCGAGCCAGCAGGCGCGCTACATTTACGTGTAATCTACTAAACAAATGTATCTGTAATGAGGATGTAACTAACACTAATATTAATGTATGGATTATTCTTTCATTTTGTTTAAAGCAAAGTCTTTCAGTTGGAGCTGCTTTGATGTGTAGCCTTTTTTTTTTTTTTCCTTTTCTTTCTTTTTTCTTAGGGACTTTTTCTTTCTCTAATTTATTTCCTTTGTGAACAAATGAACACCAATCAGTGCTAATAGCAGTGGTTAAATAGCTTGTTAGTCTGTGAAGTTAATTCTTTATTACTGTTTTGTCAGTTAAACATGTAATTATCAGTGTAACATTGAAATAAATAAATAAATAAACAACAATATAACCTGCAACTTAATGTAACCTTTGTAACATTTCACAGAACTGGAGTCACACAGTGGTATGAATTTGCCGATTATTTGATACCAAGCTCAGTTCAGAAATGCACTAAACCTCAAAATAATAGTGATCTTATTATACGCCGTATTTAATAATTCACAAACAGCCACGTTTTAACAGTAAATGATGGATTATGATGCCTCAGAATTCTAGTAAATATGGCTCTAAACTGACCACATATCTAGTGTAGCAGTGGAATTGCAGCACTGGACTGACCTTTCTAGTCCATCATCTTGGAGCGATCCTGGAAAGCTGAGCCCTCAGGACCGCCGGGGGGTGGCGGGGGGGGGGGGGGGGGGGGGGGGGGCGGGGGGGGGGGGGGGGGGGGGGGGGGGGGGGGGGGGGGGGGGG
>CM075029.1:1833381-1875610 GCA_037576675.1 Pangasius sanitwongsei
TCTCTGCAAAAAACTTGGTGCGCCCCCGGTAACCTGCCCCCCCCCGCCCCCCCCCAACCCCCCCCCAACCCCCCCCCCCCCCCCCCCCCCCCGCCATGTTGTTGTGGTTCAGTACGTTCGGCACCAGTTTGTCTTCAGGGGCTCCATTTTCAGTCTGTACTTCCTCCAGTAGCCTTGTCCTCTGGTGAAGGTTTCTCTGAAGGCACATGGCCATTTCCTGACGCTGGATGCTCAAAGCGTGTCCATGGACTCAGGGTCTTCTTTTTTTCAAGACTTCCTGCATTTAGAATAAGAGTAATTTTTCTGTTGACATGGCTAACAAAGTCTCAGTTGTTGTTTTTTTTTTTTTAAATGTACTCTATCAAACAATGGAACGCCGTCCTTTCATTTGGAAAATAAATTCCGGAAAGACTGTGGCGAAGGCAGCAGCAGCAGCTGTTCAAATTAAGACCATTTCATACAGCACTATGTTTGCATCTAAATGTTGCAGGGAGCTTATAACTCTACTTAGCTAATTTTATTTAATTCGTGAACAAACAAATAGCTAATTACCACAGTGGCTAAATAGCTTATTAGTATGTAAGATGGTAATTCTTTAATATGGCTCAGTCCAAAAATTGCTGCATATTTTCCTCAAAAGGAAAAAAAAATGAATAATGAATAATGTAATAATGAAAAATGATAATTCAATAATGAAAATGAATGCTAGTTAGCAAGTTACGCCATTTTGTTCCAAAATTAGTGCTAAAGCTGTTCCTCACTATCTTATAGACTTTCTCTGAGATGGTGAAGTTTTCTGTAAGGAGATGTTTATGTAGCAGTTATGGAAGGAGTCTCCAGTGTCAACGGGTTGTAACAGTCAGAGGTAAAGCTGTAACATCTTCAGGACAGAAGAGGCAAAATGATGACATAAACAATCCAATGAAATCCAGTGTTCAATAAATATTTTTATTACTAATTATATTCGTTATCAACAATTCTTGTGTCACACAATGTAGTCTGTTAACAGTATGCTTTGGTTGCTAAGCAACATGAATGAAGATTATGGTATTCTAGGCAGTAAACAGGAACTACCTTTTTTTTCTGACATTCCATTAGAGTAAATGTAACTATAAATGGACAAAAAGTATGATGTTATATTCCTTAATAATTGTTGTTGTTTTTTTTTAAATGTGAGTATTGGCACACTTCGCGACATGCTGTCGTAGAACTTTGGGGCGCTAACATTAACTTCTTTGTTGATCATAACCCCCATTTTGACAGGAAGAGAGTTCTGTTAAATATCGCTGAATAAATGTTGGTAAAAGAAAGAAAGCTAATGATTATTGTGACCGTATAAGACAAAATATCCACAATCATGCAGCTTTTAGTGAACCACGAGCTTCCTGAAATGGTTTTCGAGCTCAGTGAAGAAGCAGATCAACAAACTGTGCCGCGCTCCGCCTTCTGGGACGAGGCCGCTGCACCCACGCTGTATAAACTCAACGTAAATTACATTAAACCCCTGTGAGAATAATGAGCTTATTGAGTCAAAGTCCTCAGACAGAACTTCTGCTAACATAAGCGCCAGTGGACATTGGTGTTAATAACGTTGCTAATATTCAGCGGCTTTATTAAATTGGCTAAAAGATAATGAGTAAGATAAGCTGAATGTGCAGCAGGGCTTAAGACTTAAAGCTCAAATGGTGTACCTGAGGAATTTAGTCAAAATTGATCAATAAAGAAGTGAATTACTTCCTCAACGGTTCTACATTTTTACTTTTCACACTTATAATATTAGCTTAACAATAGCAATCTTTTTTTTTTTTTTTTTTAAATGTATTTACAAGATAATGAACCAGATTTGGAAATGTAACAGAATAAATTAATCTGCTATGAATTTTGAATTTCACTTTCACGTATGCAGTGATTAATCCGTTTGAATAGAACCTTGGTGTGTTCTCCACTTCACTTCCTGTTCTTTAGGCAGGTAAAAACACAGACGCAGACTAACCCTAACCCTAACCCTAACCCTAACCCTGCTCAGCAAATGATAAGTAATACGTGTGAAAGTGCACTTATAATCTAAAAGTCCCATGCAAAAGTAATAAGAATACCAACAAACAAGAGTGATTTCATTTTATTTGACATATTTAGAGTCACAATAATAGTTATAGCTATTATCCCTCATCCTAACATTAATGTGGCGGGGGGGCGTGGTCGAGTGTCAGCTGTGGACTGACAGGAGGCGGGTCGAACCAGCAGGTAACGCATGATGATTCTCACCCGTGTCTTATTACTGCCAGTCTACTTATTTGTGTCTCTTTGTGCTTTCAGTGACTCCTGTAACCGGCAGGAGAGAGAGAGAGAGGGAGCGAGCAAGGAAAAAGGGAGATGCCTGGACCAGTGATCGCTGCCATGTGATAGTCCATCAGCTGGATCGGCACTGGACCCACTCGGGACTCAGGAGTCGACCAAAAAATTGCTCCAGTACCCCCAGCTTGATGATCTGTTCCGCGGCACACTCCTCTGCTATCAATCACTGGCGACGAGTCCTTCAGCTGCTGTGCGTAAGCAAAGGGGCGGCCAACCTCTGGGAGACGCAGCGAACGGAAGTGTCAGCTGTGCGCCATAGGTGTCCAGCCGACGCACTGCAGGACCGCCCTCTTGACGCTTGAATACTCCAGCTGCGTCCATGATGGCAGCTGCTGGGCAGCAAGCTGGGCTTCCACCTGATAGTAAGGGGAGGAGTCGCAGAGCCCAGAGTCCTCCTCTGGCCATTCCCACGCAGCTGCCGCACACTCGTGAAGTTCTAAGGCGGAATTTTAGCCGAGCTGCACGCTTGCGTTTATTCAGCCTGCGCTTTTCAGCTTCACAAAAACAGGACAACTCAACAGAAAACGTGTCTGTCCCAGACTCGCAGCTTTTGCTCCCTCAAGTTCAAGTTCACACTCCTCGGCGTGTGCATGTGCGTGGCCAACAAGCTCCGCCAGCTATAACACACTCTCTCTGTCTCCATCTCGCTGGTTACAGGTGAAAGCACAAAGTCACTGAAACCATAAAGAGACACAAATAAGTAGACTGGCAGTAATAAGACACAGGTGAGAATCATTCATCTCTTTACCTGCCGGTTCGACTCGCCTCCTGTCCGTCCACAGCTGACGCTCGACCACGCCCCCGCTGCCATAATTAACTATTCTTAACATTACAGCTCTGATACACCAAACCAATGACACTGTATTTGTAATCATAAAAAGAAAAAAAAAACAACCATCAATTGGTGTACCACAGAACGATAAAGACTGTGTGCCAACTTTCGTGCTGTTTATACTGTTTACAGCCTTATTTTGACATGCTTTTTAGCATATTAATATGTGATTTGAGACATTACCACACAAACCAAGCTGGCTAGCATTTTAACACCACTATGCGTCTGCTGAAGTGCTCGGCTCAACCATATCTCTGCAAGTATGTAGCTAGTTTCAGTGGAAAACTCGGCAGTAAAATTGTCTCTCAAATGGTCAAACAGGTTTTGACAAGGTCCGACTCGCACCAACAGACCAGGACACGCTGCAAAAGCTATAAAAGAACAAAGATATCTGAAGTCGCATACTCGGAAACTCAGCCGAGTAGTATGTAATCCGGGAAGCCATTTCCTCCTGGATATATTTATGTTTACTGCATACTGCTTTGGCTGAGGTTTAGCACTGGATCAGTGATGTATGAAGAAATTTATGCAGACAGATGATTCCAAGACTATTTCCCTTCAACAGTTGAGAAGTTCTGGACGAACTTTTGTTGAGGTGAAGACTGCGTTGGGGCCGTCTCAGTGAGCAGCCTCCCTGTGAAGATGACCAGCTGTGCCGTGGAGGCGAACAGAAGAAGAAATAGCCAGACAAACGTCCGGAATCTTTGCCAGCCCCTTTTCCTCCTGCCAAAGCTCACACTGGGTGCTGCTGGGTTTTGATATATATTTTTTTTTCCACACTGGAGTACAAGACAAAAAAGATTGTCTTTTTTCTCTGAGATGGTGATGCCATGCAGGGAGCGAAAAGAAGAACATCTTTCCGGCCTTGACAGCTGACATGATGCCGGTTACCATGCAGAATTTTTGGTGAAGTAGTTCACGCGTGAGCTTGTTACGTGAGATACAGTAAGAAAACAAAACAAAACAAAACAAAAAAAAAGTGGTAACAAAGAACAGACAAAGCATCAGGCTTCTGTTCATTTTCCACATACACGCACAACACAGAGCTGCCATTTCAGCAACACATGACACATGACACACGACAAAGTGACAGTGCGACAGGTAACATTAGAATGCTGTCTAATGCTGTAAAGCGACAAACTCAAACGACCGGCTCGAATGATTCCTCGGACCAATCCTGTGGCGCATGAGGTCAGGAGTTTCTTCCGTTCTCCACTTGCAAGTTTATTTCCTACCTGCAGTTATTTACTGTTCGATGAGCAAAAATGGAAGAACAATTTATACCTGTGGTTTTGTCTTATCCTGTCATATAAGACATCATTCAATGTGCATGGAGATATTATGAATAAAAACAAAGCTTGGAATGATGTAGTGGAGATGGTCAATGCCTCAGGCGAGTGTACGTAGCTAGCACATTTAGCTAGCTTGAATGAAGCTTTTGTGAAGCCGAGCACATAGCGTGTAAATCAAACAACCATTTTCATACTGATTAGTGCCTTATTTCACTTGCATTTGGCTAGTTAGCCTTAGAAGCTATATATATATATAGCTACTACTATTTCTCATGGGAAATTTAAAAAAAAAAGCACTGGACAGGTCACGCCCACAAGCAGCAATCTACAGAGACATGAGGGACTTGTTCCTTTCTAGAGGGAATGCAGGATAAAACTTTCAAAAGTTTAAAAGTGCATAATGCCAATTCTTTTAAACAGCACTCCCGAAAAGAACCTCCTGCCAACATCCACGTTTCCATTCATCCATATTAAAGAGCGTGAAAGCGAAGGCTGTGATTTATCCCAGTGTCTTCTCTTTTGTTACTGCTCTTTCACTTTCGCCTTTGAAATACCAGAGGGAGTTTTTCGTCTCTCCGTCAGAACAAAGACGAACATGTTTAATTGAATGAAACATGTCCTATTCTGGGCATCGAGCAAAGGCGAGGTTCAACTCCATGAATACAAATTACAGTCATTTACAAAGTCGTGGCGAGGGATCACACGGCAGCAGACGTGTTTTAAAGAGAATAAAATGTTTTTTTTTTTTTTTTTTTTTTCTTGTTAACATGGCCCTGAAGAAATGTTTCCTGTTCATTTCATTTGTTAGCTAACAATGAATTAGAGTGCACAGTGCTGTGTTCGAGCTTACCTTTACACATTTCTCAGACAAATTAAAAAATTTATCGCAGGATTAGAATAATTGGACTTGTCTAGGATCTTTTTAATCGCACGTCTGACTCATCTTCTCCTGCCGTGGCTAATCCCACATGGAAACCTTAAAGATTCACACGGCCCAAAACAGTTTATGCCCAAATCCCGTCCTTGCTTCAGTGGATAATCTCGCCTGGATTCTGTAGATTTGTGCCTAAGAACTGCTGCTGTAATCATGAAGACTGTCCCTGTAATGGTGTGCGTGTATGTTGCTTTAAGACCCATGTTTGAGCTTTTCTCAGCCCCTGCGTTCAACGCAATTGTGAGTGAAGCAAGTTAGGCTATGCCGCGTGGATCATTTATCACGCACTGTACTGTAGGTTATATCCTGTGCTCATCCCAGGTAGGGGTGTAAACCTCAGGCTTCCGTGTGTCACCATACGAAAAGATTTCGATTCATAAGGCAACGATTTGATATTTCACAATACCGCTGAATCTGCAATACACCACACTACTCCACACTACTATTGTGATACAATCTGGATTCATAAGGAATGATACAATATTTGACAATACCACTGAACCTGCTACATTATGATAAGATTTGTATTCGTAAGAAAATTATTAAATATTTGACGTTACCACAGGATCTGCTATAATACATTATAATGTGATGCGATTTCAATTCATAAAGAAATGATCTGATATTTGACAATACCACTGAAATTGATATGACACAATACAATATTTTTTGGTATGATTTGGATTCATAAGGTAACGATTCAAAACCTGACTATACCACTGAATCTGCTACAATACGATGTGGTACGATTTGGATTCATGAAGCGGCAAGTCGATATTTGACGATACCACTGAATCTGCTACGTTGCAATTTGATACGCTACAATTTATTAGCCTCCGTTCAATATGTGACCAACTCTGTTCAGAATCCGGGCTGGGCCTACCGTTCATATCAGGTTATAATGCATTCATAAGGCGTTATGCCCATTTTTAGAATTGTGAATGAAAATGTTTTATATTGTATAGCGGTCTTTATTAAAGAATTATATATTATTTATTAAGAATCAGTGACATGATGCATGTTCATAACATATCACTTATATGAGAAGATATAATGGCAATATATAATATGTTATAAGAAGTACTTATAACTCATTCTATTAACATTTTATAAATGCATTATGAACGATGCTGCATTTCACATTTCAATCATTGTGTTGACATTGATGCATCAATCAACATCCAAAATGTGGCTAGCTAGCATCCATGCTAATGGCATGTGTATGTTAAGGTGATGATTTACTTAAAATTACTCTTTTTTTTTTTTTTTAAATATCTGGTTCAATTAATAATTTGGATATCAGGATTGTACTTTCAAGGTATAACATTGTTATAACATTAATCGATATAACAATATCATTAAAATAAAATAATAAAAAAAAAACTACGAGAGAGCTTTTCTTCTTCCTGTGATCTTACTTTTCTTCTTCCCACGATCTTCAGGACATCCAGATGATGCAACTTCCTGTTGAACTTGCGGAATATTCCACATGTTTTATAGGGGTGCGTGTGTTCAGGTAACAGGGTCAAGTGAATGAACCGAAAACGGACTTTTTTCATAACCTAAAATGGATGACTAGCGGAAAAGGAAGTTTCAAGGATGAGATGTTCAATGGAGTCTGAGATTTTATGATTTTTGAAGGGTTTTTTTTTTTTTTGTTATATTCCAAGATAGAGTGGGCTGGGACAGGCAGAAATCTTATGCTGTAGCTTTTATGTTTCATGTTTTAAGTTATTTATCTGAAACATGCACATAGGTTGTTGTTTAAAACATCTTTTACTTTTAGATGCAATCACCTGATTTGTGGAATTGCACAAGATGACATGGTTTATGGTTTCTGAATGCAGTATTTGCAGGATGCTAACTCTGTTGTAACTCTATTAGCCGCATTAGCCTCATAGCCCCAGTGAGAAATTTCAGACACGTCTTGTCTAATCAGCTACATTCAGGGGTGAAAGGGAAAAAAAAATCATCTAATTACCCTGATAACCAACGCTTGCTGTCTGCATGTGAGATACACGTGTCTCACGGAAGCCGCTAAACACACATGATGATCATTAAAAACAATTTGAACTAGCACTTCTCACTGAAGAGGAGTGTGAGTCATTGCACCCGCCCACCTCGATCTAATACACACGGGGAAAGGAAACCTTCAAACAGTTGCTTAGTAACCAATTACTTTTACAATTATTAGCACTTATGATCTCGGCACAAAATCTTCACTAATGACTGAGATTTAATATCCCGAGGGAAACGGACGGAACATTAGCGCGGCTGGGATTCAGATACGGAGACACACGTTCCAGTCTGGAAGCTAATAATGCTAAAATGAAGCAGTGTTGCATGGCAGAATTATGATACACACGTATATGTGAGTGTCTTCGTTAGTTTAGTATTTTATATGTAATTTCTAGCTTTCAGAAAGGCTTGGTCAGTGGGTGTTTATTGGCTCCAAATGTCTATTTTTTTAAGTCCACGCTAATTATTACACTCTTTCATGCAGAACGCTAATGCTCTAACAACCCGACTGAATCAGGCAAGATACTAGACTTCAGCTTGAAAAGGAGTGTGTTAGCTCGAGGCTGTGATGCCCATCAGGATGTGAACACAAGCACTAGCTCCTTTTCAACATACTAACACGCTTTTTTTCTTTTAAAACCCCAGACTTTTTTTTTAATAGGAACTGACATGATGCGCTCACATCCTGGCTTCAGAGCTCAAAACACATCAGAGCTAAAAAAAAAAAAATAATTAAAAAAATCAACCAAACGTGATCTGCTACAAAGCAGCATGATTAAAATTTGCTTCATATCTTATTAGACCTGGTGCTTAAATTGTCTTACACTTCTTTGTGGTATCAGTTTAGCCAAACCCTGTGACACGAAAAGACTGACATAAGCATGTCATAAGCATGTCATAAACATGTCACGATTGCCATGACAGTTAACGTCCGGCGATAGTGATAGCGATGCCAATGTCATGTGATCATTATCAGTAGCTAATCTAATTTTTGCTAATTAATATTTTATGACAGAAAATACTTTTTTTTCCTGATTGGCTGGCAGATGTCACATGCTAGTTTTTTTTTTTTTTTTTTGATAACTAATGATTTATGACAGCTGTTATAATACATACTTTAAAAATGGTCATAACAATGAATATTTGTTACCATGGCTACAGAAAATACTTGTTTCTAATTAGCTCATAGATACCACGTGCTAGGGTTTTTTTTTTTGCTAATTAATGTTTTAATTAGTAAAAATATAATACCTACTTTAGGAAAGCTCTCATAACAATGGATATTTCATACCAGGACTGCAGAAAATATTTGTTCCTGATTGGTTGGTAGATGTCACATGCTAGTTTTGAAAACTGTTATAACAAACGATATCGGATACCACGGCCGCAGAAAATCCTTGTTTCTGATTGGCTGGTAGATTTCTTTTGCTAATTACAGTCCAGTTACTACAGAAAGCATTCCCCTCCTGTCTGTGCTTAAACACTGATCGCAGTAGTATTATTTATTTTTGACATCTAGGGGCTTTTTTCCTTTCCTCTCATCGTCACCGTGTCACGTTTGCGACAGTCGGCTTTAATACAAAGCCATGTTCAAAATGTACAAAGGTTTCTTGAAAATACGCCACATTCCCTTTTCATATTTAATGTTTTATTACTACTTCTTATTCTCTCGGAGGAATGATTAATGCTAATTACTTGAATGTGAATGTGCTTTCGTTTTTTTTGTTTTTTTTTTTGTTTCAATTTAAGCAGCTCGCCAAAATGAAGTATAACTGAACAGATTACTTCGCGTAGATATTAAATATTAAGTGTATGAAGTAAAATGAGGAGATTAAAAAGAGATGTGACTTTTTTCCTCACCTCTCATCTCAATTTCTTTACATTTAAAATGAGATTGTTTTTTTTTTTTTGTTTTTTTTATTACATAAAGGCTGCAATTAAAATCGAGTTTTTCCTACATTCTTGACTTCCTGATCCTGCACGTAAACGCTGGAACTATTTGTGTACATGAGCAAAGTGTTGATACATCACACACTCTCACATCATTCCCTGTGGCAAGGCTAACACACACACACACACATCCAGCTGTAGTGTTACTGCCGTTCTTTATCTTTTAATTACTTCAAGCAACTTATTTACTTTAAGGATCAGCTCAAAAGGCCAGAGAAACTTGAATAAAAGAAATCTGACCTCAAAGTTTTACTGCACAAATGAGGAACAAAACCAAACGCAGCATCATCACGCCTTGTTTGAGTTGTTACAGAAACTTTACTGAATTCTGCATTCTGATAAGGTGTTGAAGGTGTCGATTTGCTTTCTATAACCGCGGCTCTGACGGTAGTGCAGCTGTGAAACACAGGTCTGTATTAATGCGCTCGTTCTGATACGTTATCGTTTCTATAGTAACAGCTTAAAATGTGCGTAATCGTTGACATAGTGGCTTTCTGGAAGGGGATGTTTATTTAACATTTATGGAAGGAGTCTCCAGCGTCAGAGGTAAAGCTTAAGTAACTTTAAGTTTCCCGACATCTTCAGGACAGAGCAGTTTCTCAGTAACATGACAAGCTGTTTTTTTTTTTTCTGTCTTATTAGCTTCTAGAAAGAGAAAAAAGAGAGGCTGGTGAAGGAGCGACTGTTTTTAGCTGCTAACCTGTTTCGTGAACGGTCCACAGCATTAAATGTAACTATAAACGGATAAAATTATGACGTGTCATCCTTTAGTGATGACAAATTGCTGCGGTATAAGAGGAATAAAACATTTTCAGTACGTGATGTTATAGGAAAGTAATCAGCCTTTGAGTGGTAACAGTAACTCCACTTCATCACAGCATGCCATCATTGATTATTTTCCTAGAACCGCATGACTCAGAGTGTTTAATTTCTTACTTAGCAGTGCATTTGCAATGAAAGAAGTGCAGATCTGTGATCTCCTAGCATAATGACTGAGGCTATTGATTTAGCTTTATTTAGATAATAGTGTTTATATGAACAATGCGAAGGCAGAATCCTTTAAAGGTTCTATATAGAACCCTACACAGAGCCCGGTCTACAAATGTACAACCATTTGCCTTCCAGCAAAGCCGTAAAAACCCCATTTTGTTTTCTACTCAGTGATTAGCCCAGTCTAACACTTATACAAATCAATCTCTAGTCTTTAATGATATGAATCTGCATGATTTTGCAAGTCCCTAGACACCACTACCTAGAAGAGGCATCATACCAAAAAAAAAAAAAGGTTCAGGTTATGCAACATGGCCCCACTTATACCAGTCCATAGTGAAGTTTTGTTCATATTTATAGATTATATTGCCATAATAGTCATAGTCTCATCACTAAAGGGTTAGGGTATCTTGCCTTGGCTGACTGATTACATTTGGTACAAGATCAGCATTCTACCTCTATTATTTCTTTTCTAAACACTGATCAGGTCCCAGCACAGCACTGCAGCAACACAGCGTAGCACATCCGCATGTTTTTCCTCAGCTGACCTCAGGAAACCCCAACAATCCTTCAGCAAAACTTGCTAACACCTCCAGTTGCACAATAAAGTGCATTCCCAGCAGACCTGCTACAGCTGGATCCCGAAACAGAAAGTCCACCTGCCTGGAAACATGGCGAGTGACCTCGGGGAAGCAGGCGAGATAATCAAGGTCTGCCGTCACCCTGAACCCACGCTGTTATTGCTGCTAGCCTCAGGCAGGCAGGGCTGGAGACAGTGTTCAAGCGCACAGCACCAGATTTAAGAGCAACGCTAACACAGAGGAAGCTACAGCACAGATTTGTGGAAACAGTAAACAAAGGAAAGAGCAGGCAGTCTGTGATCGGACGTTACGCTCCCTAATTACGAAATGATTTGCGCTTATTTTTGGCTGACTTTTAGCATGAGCTCTGAAGAATCCGGTGAAGGATGCAAATACGGTATTCATAATGCATAATGCTTTTGAGCATGCATAATAGCTTATAACGCTTACATGAATGCTTACACGCAGTTTTATTTACATGCACAATACTTACTAAGGCATGCATATATACTTTGACTTCATGTTAGAAATGCATTTCTAATGTGTATTTGACGTTATTTTACTTACATGTGTAACACTTTTAAAGCATGCATATGAGACTTAATGTTAGAAATGCCTTTATAAAGCGTATTTTGGCATACATAATACATTATAATGCATACAAGCCTATATAAATGCTTAGAAGTAGTATTAAGCATGTGCATGGGACCTTATAGTGCCTGAGCTAAGCCTATATGGATGCTTATTGACAGTGACAGTTCATAAGAATGAGTATATGACCTGCTGTTGTAAACACATATGTAATGCCTGACATATGTCTACATAAATGCGTACAAAAATTTTAATCACAGGCACAACACTTTGTAAGTCATGCATTTTCTGATTTAATGCAATAAATGCATTTACAGTGTAATGTGTAATCTGATCTGTAAGCTTTCCTTCTTTCGCCCCATCAGAGGAGAATTATTTTGGGGATTTAGTGTCTCAAGTCTGGAAAGATCTGGTTTTGTTTGCTCAGCTGGTAGCTTTGAATTCTTTCATCACATGCAAATCATCGTTTTTTTTTTTTGTTTTTTTTTTGTCATGCCTGTTTTTATTTATTCGCTCATAATAGCAGAAAGAGATGCTTTGATCACATCTTACTCATTCCCCTAATTCCCCTAATTCCCTAAGTCTTATTTTGCATTGTAACCGGATCTTACAATCTAAAATTTCTCATCATCAGCACTCCTGACATTTCTTTCCTCTCTCAGTCTTACCCTGCACATTCAGCGTGTCACGTGGCAGCTATGACTAATGTGTTTATCATAACCCAGCATTTCAAGGATTCTGTGCTCTGGCGTGGGCGCCGAACGCAGATGGCAGCGGTGAGCAGTGCATTGTGGTCCGCGGGTGGGCTGAGAAGCAGGCAGGCCGGCAGCTGTCGGCCCGAGAGCCTGTCAGAACGCTGACGGCTGGAGAGAGGTCAGGACGGCCAAGCTCTCAGCTCTCCTGATGCTGAGAGAGAGACAGAATGATGGACGGATCTGTGGAAGCGGCTCTCGAGGGTCTGATCTTCAGGCTGACGAGAGGATGCGAAAGGACAGGGCCTGGAAAAGCTGCACTTAAACAGGAAGTGGATTCTGGGAAACACAAAACGTCATGAGAGGAACTGATGAAGTCTCTCAAGATTACGCATCCACTTGACTTACAATTTTATTTGTTCTCTCTGGGGGTGTGTGGGTTTCTTCCAGGTTCTCTGATTTCTTCTCCGGTGCTTACTGAAGATGAATGAATGAAAGAACGGTTGAGCTTCTGTCCTAATGCTAGTGAACAAGCTGACTCGACAAAATTTGTACTTTTTTTTTTTTTTTTTTTGGCGTTTTTGAGTGCAATTTTGCAGGCTGGGTTCCTACTTAAATCTGTTTGAAGGTCCTGTATTGGGTTCACGACAATCCATGCATGGTAAGCCTCCATTTTGAACTCCGAAAGGTTTTCAAACACCTTTTTGAGAAAGTGTATACACGTAAGTCTGATATCCAGATACTATTATTCCACTGATCTAATTCCGATTAGCAGACCTTCAGCTTTCATCACACATGCATTCAAATGTCGAATGAGTTTTTTTTTGTTTGTATACCTGTGTATATCTCTGTTGTTTGTTTTAGTCCATGCCCAGGAGCCATGAAATGAGATCAGTGCAGTGTGAAACCCTTTTTTTTTTTTTTTTGCGAGCTACGGGGACAACGCTTGTCGTTACCGCACGAGCTCAGACTTCCTGACTTGCAGACGTTTGCTGCCACATGGGGGAGAGTTTTAATTGCTAAGCGGTGACACTCTTATTCGGGAAGCTGTCAGATCGCCTGGATTAAACACACTTCACGTTAAATTCGGATGAGCACATGTTCAAACACTCAACATAAATCCTGCCTCGTTCAGGGAGAAGGCGGTGCACCGGTTCTTCCTCCCGTCCTCTTTTGTGCTTTTATTAATTAGACTTAGCCCTATAAAAAAAAAGAAAAAAAAAAAACGAGGTTGCTCCCTCTAAGGCTTGGCATGGCCCCTGGAGCAGCGAGCTAATCAAATGCACAACGTCCCACTGCATTACTGCATAACTGACAGCACTTTAAACATGCGAGGGCAAAAAAAAAAAAAAAAAAACGTCTCCTCCCGCTGTGCACGAGAGAATAATAAAGGGAAAAGGATGCAGATTGGAGTAGGCCATGTGTGCCTCATGCACAATTAGATAATAAGAGTCTGGGGAGAACGTGGCAGAGCAACCGAAGGAGAGATGAGTGTGAGAATAAGAGAGAGAGAGAGAGAGAGAGAGAGACAGAGAAAGAGAGGGATTAGGTTTACTCTTAGAAAACAATCAGCAATCAGTCAGCCAGAGTGATCAAGTCTTGAAGGTCAGGCATGAAGATTGAATGATCTGAGCATACAAAGCTCCCTCTGCCCTAAGAGTCACAGCTGGCATGACCTTCCTAGAGGGCAACAACACGTGTGTGTGTGTGTGTGTGTGTGTGTGTGTGTTTACAGACTTCAGCAATCTGGCTAGCTAACAAGGCAGATGCACATTAGCTATTGGCCTGTAAAAATGTTCAAGAACTCTCATGCAGAGTTATTTTCCTATTACATCACATTCTGAAGTGTTTTATTATTCTTATACCACAGCAATTCACCAATGATTGCCTTTTTTTTTTTTATCAGTTAAAGACCTTCCTAAAGCACATACCTTTTATCCATTTCTAATTAGATTTACCAGGAGGACCAAGTGACTTATGGTGCAGCAGATATAAACATGGTCATTCCCTCACCACAGTTTCTCCCTTCCGATTGGTCAGAAGGTGTTGGTTCATTTTCTATAACAGCAGCTCTGAGAGTAGTGCAGCTCCAAATCACATGCGCTCGTTCTAATATGTTATGGTTTCTATAGTAACAGCCTGTTCACAGGGTTGTGCTTGTATGGCAGATGCGCCACTCATAATAAACAGATTAAAAAAAAACATGTGTAAGCACTGATATGGTGAAGTTTTCTGTAAGGAGGTGTTTATTTAACATGTAAGGAAGGAGTCTCCAGTGTCAGCGCTGTGACTTTAAGTTTTCCGATATCTTCAGGACAGAGGCATTTACGCTTTTTTTTGTGGTTTCTCAGTAATGTGACAAGCAACCGCTTGTAGCTGCTCTAACACGTGGACGTGAACTAACTTGTTTCCAGACATTTCACAATATTAAGTGCAACTTTAAATGAATAAAAAAAATTGTTTCAGTAGCAGAAACTCCGCTTCATCACATGACCCTGTAGTTGATAATTATCCTATAACAGCATGACACAGTGTGTTTTCTTCTTTACACTGCTCCTATAGCCAGTCTCTCCATTTGACCTCCATTAATCCTGTACTCCATGTATGAGGGAACAGCTGGGTGTGATACCTCACAGGGAAATGAACCCATAAATAAACCCAATGAGATGGTGATGAGCAAGGCACTCCCCATACACCAACACATCCCCCTGGAGTTCCCCCGCTGAGAATGACTCCCACTCTGGGACAAAAAAAAAAAAAAAGAAAGAAAGAGAGAGAAGATAGATGGATGGATAGAAATCATAAAAAATACATTTGTGTGGTATTTTAATCTCAGACGCCGACTATACAATGTCCTTGACCATGCTTGGATGTGGAGATTTTTCCCTCTTTCATCCCTCTCTGCCTTGTTCTCTCATCCATTCCTATTCTTTGCTCTAAGATGGATGGAAATATGTAAGAAATGCAATCTCTTACATTTTTTTTTTCCCTCTCTCACTTTTTGCCCTTCCCAAAAGGGGGGTGAAGGAATACATTACACTTTTTGGGGTAATCTGCTTAGAGTGTTTAACAGAAATAGCTTTGCCCACAGTGGGTTGTCTTGTGGATTATGCAAGAGCAGCAAATTGCTTCAGACGTCCCTGTGCTGCTGCCTCCTGCTCCACCTTTGAGCCAAATATGGAGATTTCAGTGGAAAAGAAAAAAAAAAATCAACTCCAAGTGCAACTTTGTTTACTCTTCACACTAGATTTGACATTAGTATAATACCAAAAAACATGATTTTTGGAAGGATGCACTTCCATTAAGTGTTCAGTTGTCTTTTTTTTAATGTAACCTTTGTTTGTTAAAGTCACTTGCCACAATGATTGCGGATCAGATATCAGAGAAATAAAAAATTATTTCGATCCGATCCTGTAACAAATTGGAATTGAATTTAGAAAGGGGTTTTTTGGGAACTGGAATGATGATTGATTTTTATTATATGTATAATTCATACTTTATAATATTTATTTTGTTTGCAGTGTAAGTGATTTTGTGTGAAAGAGTTTAGCTGAATAAAAAAAAAAACTGTGGTTATGTTTGTCCTGGTTTCAGCTGTGCGTTTTTCCTGTAATTTTTAAGTGCTTTATTAAAAAAAAAATGCATAGTAATTTTTAAACAAATACATATGGCATAGGTATTCAAGGTTTCATTATCAATATTGGTACTAGAAAAGAAAAAGTGATATCAGGCCATCTCTATATATCAACGATTGCTGTACAAAATGGAGAATTCAACAGCAAGGTGATATTTTAACATGTGATTCATGAAGGAAGAATGCAAACACCTAAACTCAGCATGGTATTTATTTAGCGAAATCCAAGAAGCATTATCAAAGTTGCAAGCAGGGGTCAGAGCACAGCACAGGTGGGCAGCGATTACCAAGGTAAATCCATAATCAAAAAATCGGAAAACGTGAGAGAGGCCCAGAAAATAAGGCAATAGGAAACAAAACATGGGCTCAACGAAACATAAATTGCATGATACGACTTTGAAACTAGAGACAGAAAGAAGATAGCATGAAAAGACCAATTAATCCAAGTTTCAACACGGAACAGGTGAACACGTTAGGGTAATCAAGCAATGACAGGATGACAGGAAACAAGATCCAAAATGTTGGATTGGATATCTCTGAAAAAAAAAAAAAAACACCCCCTCTCATCCTGTCCTGTCTTGCTCACGTGCTTACAGATTTGCAATCCAGACACCACATTGTCGATACAGCATTAACGAGAGTGGACATAAATAGAGGTCAAGTGAGTTCTCTGGATCCCTGCCAAAACACTGAGTGTGTGAGATCGCGTTTCAGCTCAGGAAAGAAAGATGAACTCGGAAGAATAGCATGAATGTAAATGAAGTCTGACTTGCTTTAGGATTAAGGATGGAGGGCTTTTAAATGCACTCATGTTCCCTGTTTATGCTGTGGGAATGCCATGACTAACATATTTTCACCAGTCTTTATTTTCGGCTTGTTCGTGCATTCCAGTCCACGCTTTCAGAACTGATAGTGCACCAAACTGATAAGTATTGATTACTACCTACAAGCTTTTACTAGATTATATTTGCACTTGATACGACTGTGTATTCTCATGTCTGACATATGAGACCAGGAGAATGCCTTTAAAACCCAGTGACCTTAGTGTTATACAGTTCTAAGAGTAGTATTAAGATATCAGATGCATCAAACGTTTGATATCTAAGCTGGAAAAAAGTACCTGACCTGAATACTTTAGATTCTGGGCTTGTTTAGAGGCGGGGCCTATAATCGCATATTTGCTTTCACATAGAATAATTCTGAACAAACCGTAGATTGATTGCACAATTGCCAGTCCATACAGGTTAACAACATGGCTGCCGCTCCATTAGGTTCATCCATTTGTTGTTGTTGTTGTTGTTGTTGTTGATTTTCCCTTTGGTACCAACACAACAACAGCGTTTTTTGGATGCATGGCATGTTATTGTACAGGAATACCTGCAGACAAGAAGCTGTTCTCAGATATTCTCCTTGCAAGAGTGCACTGAAACAAACAAACAAACAAACAAACGAATAAAGTGCATACTGAAATAAAAAGTGTAAAGCAAAAAAAAAAAAATTCAGCATCAGTTTTACCATTTTAGTTGTAAAATGGTAAACAATTAAATATGACAATTACAATGACTGTAAATATGAACACATTTATATCATGTCATATCTATAATAGACTGTGAACATGGTCATATCATGTTATAACACATTCATAAGGCATTATACACATTGTTTATGTTCAATTGTGTATGAAAAAGGCATGACACTTTATAGCTATCTCTATTATGCATTTTGAAACCTTAACATGATGCATTGTAAGTAGTGTTCATAACACGTTATATCGCCAAGCCCCACTTTAAATAGTGCATTATGAGAAGATATACTGGTGATATAATGTGCTATAAGCACTACTTATAATGTTCTTTTACAATTTTATAATTTTACAATTGCTCTACTTTTACAAATGCATTATAAACAATGCTACAAACTGTTGTGCCTTTTCACAAATAATTAAAATGATGTGTGTAATACCTTATGAATGCATTATAACATGTTATGAATATATTTATAAGTCATTATACATATGGCCTTTGTAAATGATGTTTCCATAAGGAAATGCATGACACTGTTAGCCATCATTATTATGGATTCTGAATCATTACCATGATGCATTATAAGTAGTGTTCATAATATATCACCACTTTGCATAGTTGATTAAGATAAGATATAATGGTGATAAGATGTGCTATAAGCAAGCACTACTTATAATGCATATGAATGTACATTATAATGCCTTATGAATGTGCATAGTGCCTTATAAATGCATTATAACATGTTTTAAGTCACTACACATGTCATATTGCCAAGCTGCACTTTGCATAATGCATTATGAAAAGATATAATGGTGATATATCGGGCTATGATTGCTACTTATAATGCATTCTTTTAACAATTTATAAATACATTACAAACTGTACTGACCTTTCTTAAATAATTATAATGATGTGCGTAATGCCTTATGAATGTGTATAATACCTTATGAATGCATTATAACATGTTTTGAGTCATTACACACATGGCCTTCATAGAAAGTGTTGCCAAAGTGGTTTTTTTTTTTTTTGCTTATATAAAAACAACCAAGACACATTTAGCATAAATTAGAGCCTTTTACTGACAAAGTCATCAAAGAGCACCACGTGTCGCAATCCGTCACTAATTCCATTATCAAAAGCTCAAATTAAATCTCGTTCTGGGTGCCTTCGAGCTGGTCGTATGTAAGCCAGCCGACGCAGCGGTCTGCTGGAGAGGGAGCGGCGTTACCTAATCCTCCTGAACCGTCCCGAGCCCCACTGCAGGCGTCTCTCCAAGAGGCATTTAGTTTATTAGAAAAGTTGGTTACCTTGGGAAATCACGATCAAAGCCGAAAGAGCAATTAAGCAATACGAGGCTGTAATGAGATTTGATTTGGCTTCTGACTATGAGCCGTGTGAACCGGCAGCAGCGCAGGAGGCTAGCTCTGATGAATACTGATTCCTACATTAGCGTTCATATAGTCCCAAACACGAATCGATGTGAGAGAAAAGCCAGGAAAAAACACGCACCGTTGGGGCTCCCGTGTTCCAAATAGCGCCGTAATGAAGTAATGCAGCTGTAGAGTCAGGCAGGTTTCTTTTCGTTTTGGCAAAGTTTAACTCATCCGAGAGAAAATAAAGTGACAGCTGAAGTCACCCTGACGTCCCTTGCAAATGCAGGTAGAAAACTGCACCGTGTTCGGCTGATAAATGTTTTAATTGCATGTGCCGAATACACGAAAAGTGGGTAGTTTTGATTAGGGCGAGCTGAAGCAGAGCAAATTAGGCCCTTGGCTGGAAATAAGCTGTTTTTTTGAAAATCACTTTTAAAAAAAATAAATAAAAAATCCCACTGGCACATTAAGTAGCATTCATATTCTCAGAATTTTTAGAAACACTTAAGGGCACACTCGTAGATGAGTTAGAAACCTATTAACCCTGAAGCATAAGGTTTGTAGCATAAAAAAAAAAAAAACCCTTAACAAAAACACGGCCCTTTTGTAACATAAAATAATAAGGTGGGGAAAGAAAATCAAGCCATAAAAAAAACTTCCATTCCTTCCTTTTTTCCAGGAGAAACATCACCATTTATTTATGTATGTATGTGTATATATATATATATATGTATGTATGTACGTATGTATGTATGTATGTATATACTGTATGTATGTATGTATGTATGTATATACTGTATGTATGTATGTATGTATATATATACTGTATGTATGTATGTATGTATATACTGTATGTATGTATGTATGTATATATACTGTATGTATGTATGTATGTATGTATATACTGTATGTATGTATGTATATATATATATATATGTATGTATGTACGTATGTATGTATGTATGTATATACTGTATGTATGTATGTATGTATATACTGTATGTATGTATGAATTTATGTATATACTGTATGTATGTATGTATGTATATATACTGTATGAATGTATGTATATACTGTATGTATGTATGTATGTATGTATGTATGTATATACTGTATGTATGTATGTATGTATGTATGTATATACTGTATGTATGTATGTATGTATATACTGTATGTATGTATGTATGTATGTATATACTGTATGTATGTATGTATATACTGTATGTATGTATGTATATACTGTATGTATGTATATACTGTATGTATGTATATACTGTATGTATGTATGTATGTATGTATATACTGTATGTATGTATATACTGTATGTATGTATGTATGCTGTTGATGTGGAAGAGTAATGTTGAATAGCATTAACAATATCAGAAATAATAACTCAGGAGACTTTTTTTTTAAACTTTATATCAGTCTTCACTCTTAGACAATTTAATAATCTATGGAATTTTAGGAATCTATGGAAAAACAAAAAACAGGTGACAAACCAGGATAACATTTCTTTGTTCAAAGTTTTACAGTTTCAGTCATTTTTCATCTCCTTTCCTTTTTTTTCCAGGATACATATCATCTTTTTTTTTTAAATTTAATTTTTTTTTTTTATTTGTTGAGGTGTGTCAGAAGAGAAATGTTAACTAGCATTAACATTATCAGAAATATTGACTAATAAGTACTACTAATTTAATAACTTATTTAAGGGTACATTTAGTCAAATAAAATTAAAATAAAATAAAAATGTAAAGTAAAAAAATGAATTTGAAAAAAAAAAAATATATGAAATATGCAAGTTTGAATTTCCACCTCATTTACTTTTTTCTGCTTTGTGTAGCTTCACAAAAGAGGTGCAGAAAAATCCAGCATTTATTTATTTGTTTGTTTGATTTTTTGTTTATTAACTATTTTAACAATAAAAAATATTTTCCTTCCTTTTTTTATAGGGGACACGTTGCCATTTATTTTTTTTAAAAAAATGTATTCATCCATTCGTTTATTTATTTAGCTAGCTAGCTATTAAAGTTAATACTGTAGGGTAAAGTTTAAAAACCAGTATTAAAGAAAATGAATCAATATCTTCCAACCAATCAGATTCAAGAATTCAGCAGCTCGGCTGTATGAGCATTTATAAACATTTATGTAGGTTTATGTCATGTAGCGCTATGAACACGATTTTCCTTAAGGAAAATGTTTCCAAATTGTCCCTACTGGTGCAGTGTAGATTAACAGACCTCCAAAAAAAAGGCTCCGTAATCCCGGGGTAAGGCGGGAAAGCCAGGTACAGATCCGTGCACCAGAAATAGCCGTCACTCACCACGCCAGCCCATGGACACGACAGAAATAGTGTGGAAACTTCCTTCCAGTGCTGGAGCTCTAAACTCTGGCCCTGGAGACTCAGGACATCATTCTTATTCTTAGCGATGAGTGGACAGGTGGAGGAATAAAGGACAGGGGGCTCTATAGGGGTAGAATAACGGCCCTTAAAATTCCCCGGCTGTCATCGCCACATCAGTGTTTGGTTGTTGTGGGAGGAGAAGGCAAGCCGACGTATTTATAGAGTGCCAGGTTTTAAAAAAAAAACGACTCCTCGTGTGTAAATCGTCAGACATCTTTCCACCGGCTTGATGAGACCCTTCGGCGTATTGATACAAGAGCAGAATAGAAATGCCTGCTGTGGTTACCATAGCGATATATATATATATATATAATGAAATCGGCTACTAAACATATCGACATAGAGTTCAGAAGTGCAAAGTTTCAATCATCAGTAACAACGACAACAAAAATAACAACAAACATCCAGTGGTGGGCGTCTGCAATATTCTTATCTGAGCAGAGAGAAAGAAACAAATGACCAAATAAATAGCAGTAATGATTGTGTGGTTAAAAAAAAGTAGTTTATTCTTTTATAAAGCGAAATTCACGCATGCACGCTGTAATAAGGAGGTCAATAAGATATCGATTTTTTTTTTTTTTTTTTTTTTCAGGGGAGCATTACATGGACGAAAATTAAAATAGAGAAGAGAGATATATCTTTCACGTTAAATTAAATACACCAAAACTGTAAAAAGCTCAGGACTACCAGGTGTAATGGATGAGAGCCTTTTTCACACGAGGAAAATTAAATAAAAATAATATTAAAGGTTGATGTACTAACAGGTTTTACAGAGGACTGAATCTTTCAAGTGGGGAAATAAAAAAAAATAAATAAAAGTCTAGTTTGTTTTGCATGTTTGTCTTAATGAATATGCAGTTTGAACTGTTTCTAAATACAGGGTACCATCTGTGTACAATCAGGGTACAATCTCCAATCTATGTACCCTGTAATCTTAAAAAAAAAAAAAAAGAAGATTTTGGTGTAAATGAGCACAGAAGAAGGGCAGGTATTACATTTGTGTAAACCCATTTCTGCCATTTTAAGAACAAACAAAAGCAGTATTTTACACACCTTTCTCAGAATTAGGTTTACTTCAAACCAGTAAACTTTCCAACGATCGTGGATTATTATTACTGAGGAAAGTTTCATAACTTTATCCAGGAATAATATGTAACTGCATGTAATTAAATGCATGTAAGCGTATGTAACTAAACTATAAACAGTTATAAAGTACGACTTTCATTAAATAATAGAAAATTGTAATCGTCGGCATGTCGTCTAAGAGGAATAAAACACTTTAGGAAACACAAATAAAAAGACACTAGGAAAAAACTTTAAAACATAAGAAAGAGTAGATAGATAGATAGATAGATAGATAGATAGATAGATAGATAGATAGATAGATAGATAGATTATAACCCCTTTATAAATGTTATTTGGACAAATCCCTCTCCTGTTATTTTCCATCCAAACTTATGCCCTGCATGTGTACTTTAAATGATATCGATTATCAAAGTGTTTAAATTTGTGCACCCCACAGAACCCCTCAAAACCTGTATATGTTTTGAGTGCAATATACTGAAAATGGGAGACTCAGATCTCAGCTCAGGAGCATGACAGGACAAAACTAAGTGCACCCCTGTGTTAGTCTTAAACACCCTAATATACAGTGTGAATTTGGTGAAAATCTGAGAGTGTTGATTTTTTCACCCAAAAAAACACAAAGGCCCTTACCTTTTTTTAGGCAAAAAAATCAACATTCTCCGATTTTCACCAAATTCACAGGGTGTGTTAGGGAGGTCAAGACTAACCCAGGGGTGCACTTAGTTTCATCCAGTCACACTCCCGAGCTGAGATCTGAGCGCTTTAGTATGTAGTATGTACATGTATGGAGTGGGAGTTAACTTGTGTTATATCCAGTATTTTATGTTAACTTACATTATATATTTTTATTAATGATTTAAATCAATACCACTTTTGAACATTAAAAGTTGTTCATGAATTTATTGTGAATGATGTACAAGTGATGATGTGGCAGAAGGGGGCGTGGTCGAGCGCAGGCTGTGGACAGAGAGAGGAGCTGGTGGAGTCTACACCCTACACACACGATACGTGAACATGAACATGAACATGAACATGAGCATGAACATGGCAAAGCTGTGAACTGTTTGGATTGTGATTGCTTTCATTGTTTTTGTGTTTAATTTGAAAAAAACTGTTTTTTTTTTTAATTGAAAAAAATCAACATTCTCAGATTTTCACCGAATCCACAGTGTACATTAGGAAGGTCAAGACTAACACAGGGGTGCACTTAGTTTTGTCCTGCCATGCTCCCAAGCGCAGATTTGAGTGCTTTAGTATGTTTGTACTGTCCATGTGTATGGAGTGGGAGTTATAACTCAAGTCATAGTAGCTACAGTATAAACATTCATTACCATTATTCATTATAAACAGACACTATCTCTCTCTATCTCTCTCTCGTAAAGAAACACTCAGCTTGTCATGTCACAGAGAAACCCGAGAGCGTAAACTCCGCTGTCTTGAAGATGTTACAGCTTTACCTCTGACTGTTACAAAGCGCTGACACTGGAGACTCCTTCCATAAATGTTCTTTAAAATCTCCTTACAGAAAACTTCACCATATCACAGTTACAGGTTTTTTTTTTTATCCGTTTTTACGGCGTGTCTGCCTCACAATAATAAATCTGGGTGGTAACAGTGATTCAGATTCATCACACCCATCCGTTGCTGATGACTTTCCTATAACAGCATGACATGGTGTGTTTCAGTGCTTATATATAGAGCGCTCAGAAACGGTTTATTCAAAGGTTTAGCAAGGATTAGCATGAAACCCTGAAAATCAGTTGGATAAAAAAAAAATCTCAAATATCCCATATCTCACTAAGCAACATACACAAGATTTCTTTTTTCAGTATAGTTTTCTATCAGCATATACTGTAGAGTTTTTACAGTGCTGTGAAAAAGTATTTGCCCCCTCACGATTTCTTATTTTCACATATTTGCCACGCTTAGCCGTCTCAGATCTTCAAACAGAGACAACCTGCGTAAACGCAAAACACAGTTTTTAAACGATTTTCGTTTATTGCCACTGTATTTGTTCTGGAAATACTTGGAAATTCTCTCTCTTTATCTGCAAAGTGTCATGTGACATTTATCAAAGTTAGGAAATTGATCCAGATTTGTTCGAACAAACAATACGATCATATCTTTTGTAGTAGTCGAGCTTAAAGCAAGACGATAGATCAGTCTAAGCGCTTAAGTAGAAAAACATGGACTTGAAGAAAAAAAACAAAACTACAGAAGAGGAAAATCACCCCTTAGGGATTTTCCACAAGTATTGGAAGGATTAGATTTGTGCACACGCTCTCTATATTTTCCTATTTCCTATATAAAAGTCTTATATGTATGCTAATAATATAAGGGAATACAATGTGCAGGGTTTTTTTAGTTTAGTTATTTGATAAAAAAAAAAAAAAAAAAAAGAGGAACAAAGCATTCACTTCTCTGGGACAAAATGTCCACGCAGGCCCCGTGCACAAAAATAAAGTTTTCATGTTAAGACTTTTACTTTTAACCACACAGGTATGCAATTTTACGGTGGGTTGATTGAAGCTTGTGGACGAAGCGGTGCGACTCGACCCCTCCCCACGTCGTTCACGGAGCAGAAATTCCATTCGCAGGGAAACTAAACGCAGGCCCGAGTACGTGATCCGTGTCCTCGTGTTCACAGATGTAGTAATAGGAAGCGGCAGGGAAAAGGCGCGATTCGGGAAACGTATTCCGCTCTCTTCGAAGCGGCGCCGCCTCTTTATCACATCATAAACTGCATTATGTTTTGATTAATTTCAAATTGCCTGTTTTGCTTCAGTAGACTGTGAAATACATTTCCCCTTTTGTAAATTTTCAATTTCTATTATTTTCCGTCCAGGAGAGGAAGGGAAAGACACGAGGACGAGGGTTCGGGTTGTGAAATTAAGAAACCGAAGCGTTAATACAGGCAAGCGACTCCAATTCATCACTCACATGCGTAATTATGTTGTTTATACAGATGTCCGTTTAAAAAAAAAAAAAAAAGAAAACGCGCCCGTACTGCGTTCCAGGACCGGCTATGACAGAAAGAGACGTAATTCGTCAATTTCAAGGTAATGAGAAAACTGAATATTAGCGTATGTTCATTTTCTAAAGGTGAGTGAGTCAATTTGTGAGAAACGCAAGCCGTGAGAGCTGCTTTATTAGAGTCAAGCAAGCGTTCAGCTGGTAAAAAATGCATATAGATCTACAACAGTGACTGATTGCCAGCAGACTGGAATGAGATTTTTATTAACAGCCTCAATCAATACCACTTTTCATCAAGTCATTAAGGAATTTATTGTGAATGTGATGACTTTTTTTTTTTTTTTTTTTTAACACTCACAGTTTGGCTCTGGAAACATTGAATACGAATGAACATGCATAAACATCACTTCAGCACTTTGTGCTTGAAGTAAATAAGGAATAAAACACTCCATGTCGTGCTGTTATGGGAAAATAATCACCGATGGTGTGGTGCGATGGAGCAGAGCTACTGCTACAAACCTCGAAATAGATTATTTTCCAGTAACATGACATCCCTTAGTTTTTATTCCTCTTATACCACAGCTATTTGTCTTTTTTTTTTTCCATTTATAGTTACCTTCAATGTTGTAAACATCTAAAGAAGTTAGTTCTCATGTACGGTGTATTCATTTAGTTGAAACGAACTCAAGGACTTGCATGATATGGATTTTTATTTATTCTCCACCCGTTATAGCCCCTTTAGAAATGTTATTTGGATACATCCCTCTCCTGTTATATGTATTTCTATCCATACTCACGCGCTGAACATATACTTTAACAGATATTGATCATTTCATTTCTCCTTCTCAAACCTGTATATTTTTACTGAGTGTAATATATTGGAAATGAGAGGCTCAGATCTCAGCTCGGGAGCGTGACTGGACAAAACTAAGTGCACCCCTGTGTTAGTCTTGTCCTCCCTAAAACATGGTGTAAATTTGGTGAAAATCTGAGAGCGTTGATTTTTTCCCCCCCAAAAAAACACAAAGGCTAACCCCTTACCTTTTTTTAGGCAAAAAAATCAACATTCTCCGATTTTCACCAAATTCACAGGGTGTGTTAGGGAGGTCAAGACTAACCCAGGAGTGCACTTAGTTTCATCCAGTCACACTCCCGAGCTGAGATCTGAGCGCTGTAGTATGTTGAAACCATCCATGTATGGAGTGGGAGCGAAACATTAATTCCCTCACTAGACGCTCATTTTTTCTCTTTCTTAAAAAGCTTATCATGTTTCTGAGAAGCTGCAAAGCGTAAACTCCTCTGTCCTGTAGGTACTGGAAGTTACAGCTTTACCTCTGACACTGGAGACTCCTTCCATAAACGTTCAATAAACATCCCCTTACCAAAGACTTCGCCATATCAACGACTACACACATTTTTTTAATCCGTTCACGTGGCGCGTCCCTGTGGAAGGCCTGTTACCATGGAGACCATAACGTATTAGAACGAACCTATGATTTGCAGCTGCACTACTGTCAGAGCTGCTGTTATAGAAAAAGAATCAACACCTTTTGACCAATCAGAATCCAGAAAGCAACAGTGCTGTGGTGTCACATAATGATACATTTGTGCAATGAATTTGTCTGTGAGTGCAGCTCGTACCTGATCTTCTTTATTTATTTAAAAAAAATATGCAAGATAATATAAGAGACCTGTTTAGAGAATTTTTTTCTTTTTATCATTATTACAAAATGTCGGTCTTGATAGTCATAAAAGCTTCTGGTAGAGGGACGGGTTTTAAATTTTGGGAGCTTCCTTCTTCAGAGTACAATAAGAACTTTATTAGAAATATAAAATATAAAGTTACATTTTTATTGACTATAAAAGCCACTCCTAAGAGCGGAAGAGAAAAAAGAGAGATGGAAAGAAAAGGAAAGGTAAGAAAATGACAAACAAATAAATAATTAAAACAGGAGAGAAAAGAGAAGAACACCTATTTTGCATGCATGCATGAGCACAAAACACAAATTGGAAATTTGATGTTGATTTGTTGGTTTTTGTTGCTTTTGTTGGGAGCTGTTTTTGGCAAGCCTTGGCAGGCGTCTGTAATGACAGCATGGTGCGACAGATGAGTCAGGACTCGTGGATCATCATTATGAGGGTGGATGTGAGTGTAAAGAATGAATTCATCATCCAATATGTGCACCATTTTTAGATTTCAATGTCCTGCACTTTAAACTGCAATTATTTTCATGCCTTAATGACACTTACGCACATGTTGGAGCTCTGATAGACATTTAATGGTAATTCCTTGGACGTCCTCGCTGTAATGTTCCCCTAGCTGACGAATGACGGAATAATGATGCTGACCTGCTATTAGAGCCGTGTTCAGGTCTTTCATAGAACACTTCATCATTTTGCTTTGTACAGTATGTGTGTGTTATCCGTCGAGCTGACCTATCCACTCCGTCTCCATCTGGTCCTGCGTGAAATCAGAAACGTGTGTCAGGAGCGAGGGTAGGATGGAGCTAGGGTTAAGACCGTCCACCTTGTCCTTAGCTTAGAGGTCATGAGAGACTTTCAGAGGCTTGACAGCTTGTCCAGGCTTGTTAAATAGAGAGAGAAAGAAAGAGTCTGTGTGTGGTGCTTTTGATTGTGTGTACATAACAGAGAGAGACAGAATGTGTGTGTGTGTGCGTGTGTGTGTGTAAGATGTGACTGTCAAGGTCAGGCTTTCCTGAAAAAACACTGAAACTAAACTAAGGTAAGAATATGTGAGACAGAGATATATGTGTGTAGTAGCCTGAAAACATTTTTGTACGAAAATGGTCAGTGACAGGGTTAGTGTTTTGTTCCTCTTATACTACAGCGATTTTCCAATCATTGCAATGTTTTTAAAATCCATTTATAGTTACATTTAATGTTGCGGAACGTCCATGAAACAAGTTAGTTCCTGTTCTCACTTCTATTGTAACAGCTTGTCATGTTACCACAAAGCATATACTCACAGCTGACACTGGAGACTCCTTCCAAAAATCAAATAATGTCAAATAAACATTTCCTTACCGGAAACTTCTCCATATCAACAATTACGAACATTTTTAATCCATTTATGTGGATCGTCCAACTTTTCTCCTGAGGATGTCGGAAGAATTTAAAGTTACAGCTTTAACTCTGACACTGGAGACTCCTTCCACAAATCTAAAAAAAAAAAAAAATCTAGGTTGAAATCTAGGAACTAGGTTTCAGGTTTTATTCTCTGAATGGCGCTTTTTATTTCCTCATTATGTCCAGGTTTTTAGCTTGTGTCTGCATGTTCTTTACATACATAACTGTCTTTTTTATTAATGTTTTTTTTTTTTAAACGTGTACTGTAACATTCACTACCTCACGGCATTGTTCGATATGCAATATAAGTTGATTTTGACTTGATGAATGATATAGTGGTCCTTCCATCCATCAAATTACGGTCCATTCAACCACCTGACTTCTGTAGCGCACTTTTGGATCTCAGTAAATTTCCAACAACTGTCTAGGACTATGTAAAAAAAAAAAAAAAGCATTTTCCATCTGGATACTGTGCGATTGTGTGCGGACAAGGCATCAGCATGCATGTATGCACTGTTAACTGATGGTTATAACAACTAGCATGCTACAATGACCCCAAGGCCTAAAAGGTTTAAACCGGGTATCACGTTTACAATTTATGATGTGCTTTTGAACGGATCTACTTTTCACTCCCTCTCTGCTGCCGTCACTCACTCTCTGCTCAATGTGAACTTCCATGCTTTTCAGTGCTTAAGTAATCCATCCAGATTCTGAGCCCTTAAGCATGGAGATAAAGGGCGAATCCGGGCCATGAGAGTGAGCCGGGGGGTAGTGGGAGTCCGAAGTGCCTAGCGTGAGCAGCTGAGCACTCCGAGAAGGGAATCTCTCAGAGCTTTGGGCTGAGTGTGAGCCGTGGTGAACGTGAGTGATGTCAAGCCTGACATTTTCACTGCAGTCCAAAAGAGCTGAGTGATCTAATAAAAGGACAGCAGGCTTGAGGCTCATTGCTCTCGAGGTCTTAGAGAGTGAGTCAGAAACCCAGGAGAGCCCCAGTAGCCCCCACTTTGGACCGGCCAAGTGGCAGCTGTTCCTCAAAAAAGCCTTTCGTCAGGTTAGCATTCCTCCGTTGCTGCTCTGGCCAGGATGAATGAGGCCACTGCTCATGACCACTTCAGGTTTTTGGAGAATTCCATATCCATAATCCTGCTGTCAAATTTCTGTTTTACTAAATAATAGACTTCTAATCAACTTGCTTGAATTTTGGAGTTCTGGTTCAATAAGAGAAAAGGACTTCTGAGCATTACAGGGTGGACAAAGCAGTAGCCTGGGCGTCCAGGACAAGCGGATTTCAGGACCGGCTGTTCATTTTTTATCTATAGTTCTCCATCCTCAAATAGGTTCAACAAGCGTGAAAAGAAAAATAAGCTATTCTGTACATTGGTGTGTAGATGTTTAAACGTAACATGTTGGCATATTGCTCTGCTATAAGAGGAATAAAACAAAAAAGATGTCATCTGTAGGACCCAGTGTGTGGCTGTGTGAAGGAGGACTCAGGAGACAGGTGTACAGTGATGGAGCTTTATCTTTTGTCTTTTTTTTTTTTAAATTGTTTTAGCCAGGTGCATTTTAGTGAGCAATCTCATCAAATTAAACACAAAAACAAATCACAGTAAAAATAAGAGGCTAAAATCTCAGCTCAGGAGCATGACAGGATGAAACTAAGTGCACCCCTGTGTTAGGTTTGACCTCCCACACCGTGTGAATTTGGTGAAAATCAGAGAACATCAGATTTTTTGCTCAAAAAAAAGGTAAGGGGTTAGCCTTTGTGTTTTTTGGGTCAAAAAAAAATCAGCATTCTCAGATTTTCACCAAATTTACATCATGCGTTAGGGAGGCCAAAAGGAACACAGGGGTGCACTTAGTTTCATCCCGTCACACTCCTGAGCTGAGATCTGAGCACTTTAGTATGTAGTATGTACATGTACCTAATTTTGAGCTAAAAATCTGACGCTCTCTGATTTCCACCAAATTCACACAGTGTGTTAGGGAGGTCATGAGTAACACAGGGGAGCACTTAGTTTCATCCTATCTCAGTCCTGAACTGAGCTCTGAGTCTACAATTTATAATACACTCAATAAAATACACAAGTCTGGGGTGCACAAATTTAAACAATTGAATGATGTGTATCAGTTAAAGTACACATGGAGTGATTGAGGAGAGGGACGAATAACAATTCTACAGGGGCTATGATGGGTGGAGACTAAATCTACTGAAAGGACATTTCATGCAGTTGCCCAGAGGACAAGTAGGTTCACCAAGCGGGAAAAGAAAAATAAGTTATTCTCTACATAACACCGGTGTTTAGATGCTTAAACTTAACGTGTTTCATGATGGTGTGAAGCATCTCGATGCTGCAACTGTACAGAGAGGTACTTGTTCTGAATCTGACCATCCGCCGCACTACACACATGGGCTGAGGATCTGGTTAGTGGTAGAATGATTTTTTCGAAGCGGATTAATTACTGTACATAGATGACAAATCATCTTTCCAGAATTAGGAAACAGTTCATGGCTTTTCCACGTTCAGGTTCAGGTTCAGGTTCAAGTTCACGTATCGTGTGTGTTGTGTGTAGACTCCACCATCTCCGTCTATCTCTGGTCAGTTCAACACGTCTCTCACCTCTCTCTGTCCACAGCCGACACTCGACCACGCCCCCTCTGCCACATCATCACTTGTACATCATTCACAATAAATTCATCAACAACTTTTAATGCTCAAAACTGATATTGATTGAGATTATTAATAAAAAATATATAATGTAAGTTAAAATAAAATACTGGATATAACACAAGTTAACTCCCACTCCATACATGTACATACTACATACTAAAGCGCTCAGATCTCAGCTCGGGAGTGTGACTGGATGAAACTAAGTGCACCCCTGGGTTAGTCTTGACCTCCCTAACACACCGTGTGAATTTGGTGAAAATTGGAGAATGTTGATTTTTTTCGCCTAAAAAAAAGGTAAGAGTTAGCCTTTGTGTTTTTTTGGGTGAAAAAATCAACGTTCTCAGACTTTCACGAAATTCACACGGTGTGTTAGGGAGGTCAAGACTAACACAGGGGTGCACTTAGTTTCATCCTGTTTCGGTCCTGAGCTGAGACCTGAACGCTTAAGTGTATTATAAAATACGAGCTTCCAATTTCCAGTATATTACTCTCAGTAAAATATACATATTTGGGGCGTACAAATTTAAACACTTAAATGATTGATGTACTGGAGTGATGTTTATTCACAAGTCTACTTTCAGTGCAAATCTGTGAATGTTTATAAAAAGGTTTTCTGTAGAACCCAGTGTGTGGATTTTATTTTCGCTTTTTTTTTTTTTTTTTTTTTTCCCGTCCAGTGCTTTTCTGCTCACTTTGTCATCAGATTAAACACAAGAGCAAAGAAAGCAATCACAGTCCAAACAGTTCACGACTTTGTCACATTCAGGTTCATGTATCGTGTGTATTGTGTGTATTGTGTGTATACTCCGCCATCTCCATCGCTCTCTCTGGTTAACAAAAAATACTGGCTATAACACAAGTTCACTCCCACTCCATACATGAACAGTTCCAAGATGCTAAAGTGCTCAGATCTCAGCTCAGGAGCGAGACAGGATGAAAGTAAGTGCACTCCTGTGTTCCTCTTGGCCTCCCCAACACGCAGCGTGAATTTGGTGAAAATAAGAGAACATTGGATTTTTCGCTCAGAAAAGGTAAGGGGTTAGCCTTTGTGTTTTTTGGATGAAAAAAAAATCAACATTCTCCCATTTTCACCAATTTCACACCGTGCGTGAAGGAGGTCAGGACTAACACAGCACTGCACTTGCTTTCGCCTTGTCACACGCCTGAGCTGAGATATGAGCCTCTCATTTCCAATATATTACTCTGAGTAAAATATACAGGTTTGGGTTGCACAAATTTAAACACTTTAATAATTGATAGCAAAGTATTGGGAGTAATGTTTATTCACAAGTATACTTTCAGTGCAACATGATTTCTTTTTTTTTTTTTTTAAATAAAAAAAAGTCATGTGTAGAACCCAGTGTGTGGATTTTATTTTCAATGTTTTGTTTATTTTCACATAGAGCTTTTCTGTGCACATTTCCATCAAATTAAACACAAAAAAAAAACAAAACAAAGAAAGCAATCACAGTCCAAACAGTTCACGGCTTTGCCATGCTTAAGTTCACGTGTCGTGTGTGTGCCGTGCAGACTCCACCGGCTCCATCGCTCCCTGGCTCACGGCGTGTACTGAAAGGAAAAACACACGTAAAAGTAGCTGCTGGTTAAAACACACAGATGAGAAAAATCACACGCTACCTGCTGGTTCAACGTGTCTCTCACCTCTCTCCACAGCGCTCCAAGCGCTCACCAAATGTACACCATGTGTTAGGGAGGACAAGACTAACACAGGGGGGCACTTAATTTCATCCTGAGCTGAGCTCTGTACGCTTAAGTGTATTATAAAATATGAGCCTCTCATTTCCAATATATTACTCTCAGTAAAATGTACAGGTTTGGGGCGTACAAATTTAATCACTTTAATGATTGATACCAAAGTACTTGAGTACTAAAGTGCTCAGAGCTCAGCTCGGGAGTGTGACGGGATGAAACTAAGTGCACCCCTGTGTTCCTCTTGGCCTCCCTAACGCATGATGTAAATTTGGTGAAAATCTGAGAATGTTGAATTTTTTGACCCAAAAAACACCTTACCTTTTTTTTGAGCAAAAAATCTGATGTTCTCTGATTTTCACCCAATTCACACTGTGCATTGGGGAGGCGAAGAGTAACACAGGGGTGCACTCACTTTCATCCTGTCTCGCTCCTGAGCTGAGATCTGAGTCTCCAATTTATAACCTATCACACTCAATAAAATGTATAGGTTTGGGGTGCACAAATTTAAACAATTGAATGATGCGTATCAGTCAAAGTCTATGTGGCGTGCATGAGTTTGGATGGAAATATAAGAGGAGAGGGACGAATAACATTTCTACAGGGGCTATGATGGGTGGAGAATAAACCTACTGAAAGGACATTTCATGCAGTTGCCCAGAGGACAAGTAGGTTCACCGAGCGGGAGAAGAAAAATAAGTTATTCTCTACATAACACCGGTGTTTAGATGCTTAAACTTAACGTGTTTCATGATGGTGTGAAGCATCTCGATGCTGCAACACTTGGTGAACCTACTTGTCCACTGGGCAACTGCATGAAATGGTCTTTCAGTAGATGTATTCTCTACCCATCATAGCCCCTTTAGAAATGTTATTCGTCCCTCTCCTGTTATATTTCCATCCAAACTCATGCACCGTACGTGTACTTGAACCGAAACACATCATTCAATTGTTTCAATTCGTGCACCCCGAACGTCTATATTTTATTAGTGTAATATATTATAAATTGGAGGCTCAGATCTCAGCTCAGGAGCGAGACAGGATGAAAGTAAGTGCACTCCTGTGTTACTCTTCGCCTCCCCAATGCACAGTGTAAATTGGATGAAAATCAGAGAACATCAGATTTTTTGCTCAAAAAAAAAAAAAGGTAAGGGGTTAGCCTTTGTGTTTTTTTGGGTCAAAAAATTAGCATTCTTAGATTTTCACCACATTCACACTTTATGTTAAGAAGGTCAAGACTAACAGACAACTACACTTATTTTCGTCCTATCACACTCCTGAGCTGAGATCCGAGCCTCCAATTTCCAATATATTACACTCAGTGAAATATATATATAGGTTTGGGGTGCACAAATTTAAACACTTTAATGATCAATATCTCTTAAAGTCCATGTGCAGTGCATGAGATTGGATGAAAATATAACAGGAGAGGGATGTGTCCAAATAACATTCATAAAGGGGCTACAATGGGTGGAGAATAAATGTACGTAAAAATCCATTTCATGCTGTCAGTTGTTAATGCAAGTCCTCGAATTAGCTGAAACTGAGGGAAAGACTAAAGAACCTGTTTCACAACTTTAAATATAACTAGAATGTGGTATATGGCTCTGCTTCTTCACACCACCCTGTCGTTGATTGTGTTTTATAACAAATATTTTAGGTAAATATTATAGCTGAATATATACTGATCAGTCATGACATTAAAAACAATTAAAGGTGAAGTGAATAAGATTGATTTTCTCATTACAGTGGCACCTGTCAAGGATTGATAACCATCAGTTATCAAAGTTGATGTGTTGGAAGCAGGAAAAATGGGCAAACGATTTGAGCAACTTTGACTAGGGCCAAATTGGGTTGGCTAGTGGGGTGTTCCTGGTATGCAGTGGTTAGGACCTACAAAAAGTGGTCCACGGAAGGATAACTGGTGAACCAGCGACAGGGTCATGGGCTCCTAAGACTCACTGATGAACGTGGGGAGCGAATGCTAGTGCGTCTGGTCCGATCCCACAGTAGAGAAACTGTAGCACAAATTGCTGAACCAGTTAATGCTAGAATTGATAGAAATTCTAATGATAGAAAGGTGTTCATCTCAGCTTGCTGATTGTGTGGCAGCAGGGTTTTAAACGCTCAATTTGTAACTCTCAGAGCTAGACAATCTTTGACTATCACATACTCACAATAAAGGAAAATGTATAAATGTATATCTGTTAGTTTAAAGACTTCATGTATCTTTGCCAGAAAATGTTTAGGATATATTTCAGTATCTAGGCTAAAAACAAAGTCTCACAGTCCAATGGTAGTTATTTTTCCAAAGATTGCAACCTTTTTTTTTTTTTTTTTAATCAAAAAGCATTTCTCAATGCTGAGAACTCCATATAACATTAACTGAACAGCCGTTTTTTTCACACATTTGTGGTGCCCACAGCTCAACCTTTTCAATATACACACAAAACACAGGAGAACACATGTTCGGTTTAATAAATAAATAATAATAAATGTTTAAGAAACTCAATCAAAGCTATAGGCATGACATCCAAATGTGCCACACTTCATCTACAGGGAGCTTTTTTAATACGAAGGCACATCAAACACCACAACGGTTACTCGGCCACTGGCTTTCTGTTGTCATGGAGACGGCTGTGAAATCCCACATACTGTAGCACCTTCAGAGAAAACAATATTGATTGCATTCTGGCGCTCTGCGCCACGGCCATCAAGTGCATCGGCTAATCAAGCGAGGTCACTGCGGGTGCACTTCAGAGGCAATGAATTCGAGACACACCCCACCAACGTGTCAAACGTCACACAGCAGTTTAGGCAGAACGCAGGCCTGTGAGCAAACATTTAGCTTTTTTTCACCTCCGATTTTTCCTCTGTCACATTTTCGCTCCCGATACAGCGAGTTTATGATAATGGTTACTTTCCACCATCATTGAGTGGCACCATCGATTTGCTCGACTGCACATTGATTAACCTCTCGGGGCGAAGGAAAGATTTGTAAGGATAGCAAGTGGCTCTCGACGTGCCTCCATCAAGTACCGATGAGGCATTCCAGCTCCACAGACTCATTTCCCAGCAAATTTTTAAAAAGGGAACGTGAGTTTCTCCTTCAGCAAATAAATATTTATAAGGCTGAAGAGCCTGCTGAAAAGTTTTGCCAATTACACAACTCATGGGGTGATCTGCAAGACTCTCTGATATTTTTAGCGCTTTCTAGAATAAGTTGGAAGCAACTGAAAATATGAGACAATTTGAAGAGAAGAAAAATACTTCAAATCTCAGATCACGTTTCTGTACAACCCGATGCGATATTTATTGATCATGGATAGATAGATAGACAGACAGACAGACAGACAGGTAAGTAGATGCAGATTTGTAAAGCCTGGCTGATTTAACAATTATTTAGATAAATGTTATAAACTACAGTGCAAAATAATGTTATTTTTGTTAATACTGAGGTAGAGTAAGATTTCATTAAACTATCACTGCTCAAAAGATTACAAACTTGTCTGGTTTCGAAAAATAAAATGGCAATGAGCTGTTTGGGAGTCGACTCTTATTGGAGAGTCAAATGATGTGACTCACTGAAACGAGACAGAATTATTACCCATAATGCACTGCAAGGATGCACCATTTTAAATGGCAGGGAGCTTATTTACAAAGTGTAAAGAATGTGTGTAAAGAAGTGAGCTATGGCTTGTATCAGGTTTGGCCAAACCGTACCAGTTTTAAATAATGTATTTGTGAGTCATTAGTACCACCAACCGAATAAACCGTTACATTTGATTTTGTTAACTGAATTAAAAATATATAAAGCATACTGTATATAATAGTTTATCTTAGTGGACTCAGAATTGTAGACCTGTAAATCATCTCATTTCTCCGCGAGGTTAAATTCAAAAATCATTCAAAAACAACAACGAATTCTGGACAATAAGATGTAACATTTTCACCCAACCTCTCCTTGACCTCTACTTCCTTTACAAACTCCGGAATTTACTTGAATAAAGTTTTTATTGTGCTGAAGTTTTTCCTAGCTGTGATGATGTTTTCAGTCACATGCTTTCTGGTGGGCGGGTTGTGTTTGTGTGGAGCCGATGTTAGAAATGGATCAGTAGATGACTCCGTCATGCTTACTTTGTGGTGGATGCTGTTACTAGATTTTTGCACCTTGCTAATTTGTTACTTCTTAGCTTTCCTTACCTTTTAACTACATTAGCGGTACATTTTAAACAGTGAACAGACCAAAAATGTTTCAATGCGACTGAAAAGAAAGAGGTGGCTCATCACCCAAAATTAAAAGCGACCCATTTTAGAGAACGCTGCCAATTTTGTGGCAGTTAACACCCACGTGTGGCAGTACTGATAGAGTTTAATGAATAAACTCTTTGTCTCTTAATAAAGACCATGGCGTAAGAATCTGAACTGAAGAGATGAGCTTTTTTTTAGGCTGAAATAAATTTATCAAAGCTACTACAGAAAAAAAAAATGCAAAGCGTAAACTCCTCTGTCCAAGATGTCAGAAAACCTAAAGTTACAACTTAGCCCTGACTGACTGACCTCTGACGGTTACAAAGCACTGACACTGGAGACTCCTTCCATAAATGACCTCCTAAACTCTGCATTTAGCGTCTGTATTTCCCTCAGCTGTGACAACAGTAAACCCAGGCCCTTTTTTGCTACCATGCTAAATATAGAAGCTAATTTGCATGTGACGGTAGTGTTACCATGTTGGGGTGGTTTACAAAGAGCGAATAGAGAAATGAGGCTTTTTTGTGTGTGCTAATTGTTCGCGTGGCGAGTTTAGATTCCACAGAAAGTCCCGGAAGAGTCGAACTGCAACGAGACGATAAGTAGGATAAGGAATAAACAGAAATAATCCAAAATAGCCAAAAGCAGGGTGGTGCGACAAAGCAGAGTTACCGTTGCAGACGGAAGCTTGATAGAAACAGAACATTCTGAAGTGTTTTATTCCTCTTAAACCACAGCAATTTCCTAATGCTTGTATGTACACGTAGTATGTTTTACTTTGTATGTTTATAGTTACATTTAATGTTGTAGACACAAGTTAGTTCCTGTTATCACTTATAAACAGTCGTTCCCTCACCAGCCTCTCTTTATCTTTATTTCCTCTGGAAGATAATAAAAAAAAAAAAAAAAATGCTGCTTGTCATATTTCCAAGAAACCACAAAAAGCATAAACTCCTTTGTCCTGACGACATTACAGCTTTACCACGGACTGTTACAAAGCACTGATGCGGGAGACTCCTTCCATAAATGTTAAATAAACAAACGGAAAACTTCACCAAGTCAACGATTACACCCGTTTTTAATGTTTTTCGTGAAGCATCCATTGTACAAGTCGGGGTGAACAAGCTGTTACTACAGAAATGATACCGTATCAGAACGAGCGCATTAAAATAAACCTGTGATTTGCAGCTGCGCTACTGTCAGAGCTGCTCTTATAGAACATTAATCAACACCTTCTGACCAATCAGCTTTGAGAATAAACTGTACATATATACTGTATACGCAGAGTTTATTAGGTTTGCTCAGAGTATGTAGCCTCGCACCGCCTGTCACTTGGAGTTATTACTGTACAACGACTTGTCAACTGGGAGCCGTGAAAAAATAATAATAATAAAAGTAAAAAGGAAGATGGGCAAATCCACCGAGAGAAAGTGAATTTGGCAGACGCTTCAAACTTTCAAACCTCAACTTTGCCTTAGGCCAAGTCATAAAGTATGCATTGCCCAAAATAATTTCAGCATGAGCGCTGGAAAGGCAGTTTCCCAGCAACCTTGTGTGCAACTAAATTAAACGGCTTTATTTTCTCTCACTACTCGCTTTTTCGCTCTACTTTATCGTGACTCATGATGAATTATGCTTTTCATCTGTGTGCCCAAGGACTAAAAGGGTAGAATAGAAAGAAAAGTGCATGCACTGTATACGAAAAAAGTGTGTATTTTGATGTATATTAGATACATTACGAAAGAGACTCATATGCAAAATCAATCTTGAACATATCTATATCTACACTGAAAAAGGTGAGATTTCTGGGACAAAGTCAGCGCTTTTTTAATACAAAGGTAATTATTTAGCCGTATGACCTGATATTTAAGGACAAATGATGTAACTGAGCCAAATGATGTGTGCTAAACTGGTAGCTATAAGCTTCTATTACTTGTTAGCTCCATTAGTCTTGTATTTTTGAACATATATCATATAGATGCATGTATTTAATGATTATGCTTTTTTTGATGCTAGCTTGCATTTAACATTAAGATAAGCATTATTTTCAAAAACGTATCAAAATGCATGCGAATCAATGATTACTAATCGGGTGATTTATCCTAGCAGACCTGCTCTAGCAGTTGCAGCTGATGAAACTCATCTCACTGTGCTAGCAGCTGAAAAACAATAGCTCATTGTTTGGCGTCGTGTCCAGCCTGATCTATTTTGGATTTCTTCCTTTTATAGAGTTCCATAGGACCGACTCCAGTGGGCCTAATCTCTCCTCCCTGGGGCAAGCTGATATAAAAGCTCGGCCAGACGATCTCATCCTCTGTGGCCTGAGCTTTTCTGACCCCTCTCGCTCTTCCGACCTCAAAACATAACAATAATCCCAGCCACGATTAAAGAGTCTCTCTTCCACAGCACCGATGGCCCCTAAGAAAGTAGAAGCCAAGAAGCCGGAGCCCAAAAAGCCTGAGCCGAAGAAGCCTGAGCCGAAAAAAGAGGCCGCCCCGGCACCACCTCCCGCCGCTCCGGTCGAACCCGAGCCGCCCAAAGAACCTGCGTTTGACCCCAAGAGCGTGAAGGTGGAGTTCAGTGCTGACCAGATTGAGGAGTTCAGGGAAGCATTTCAGCTGTTTGACCGCACACCGAAGAACGAGATGAAGATCACGTACGCGCAGTGTGGAGACGTGATGAGGGCGCTCGGTCAGAACCCCACCAACGCCGACGTCCTCAAGGTCCTCGGAAAGCCACGGCCTGAGGAGATGAACAGCAAAATGCTGGACTTTGAAACCTTCCTGCCCATGCTGCAGCACATCTCCAGGTCCAAGAATAAAGGCGGCTTCGAGGACTTTGTCGAGGGCCTGCGGGTGTTTGATAAAGAAGGCAACGGAACCATCATGGGGGCAGAACTGCGTCACGTCCTGGCAACGCTCGGAGAGAGGATGACCGAGGATGAGGTGGATCGACTCATGGCTGGGCAAGAGGACGCCAACGGATGCGTCAATTACGAATCTTTTGTCAAACATATTCTCTCTGGTTGAGGTGGACTCGGGATAAACTTTCTTAGGAAATATATTTTAAGCATTATAAAGGTTTATGATGTATTAGTCACAGCTTAATGTAATAGTTTGTAGTTTTCTAGACAAACATGTCTATTACAAGAGACAATCACAAGAGACTGTTTACTTTTCCAAATATTTAATTGCATATGTTTACCAGAATCCACGCAATTACACGTTCACTCCTACATGTAAGGAATAAAACATGACTGGCATGTCATGAAGCTTTTTATTCCTTTTATTCCACAACAATTTTTGCAAAAATTGCCAACGGTTACAATTTTATTATTTATTAAAGAGCAACATGTCATAGTTTTTATCCATTTTATAGTTAATATTGTGGGCCGTCTGCAAAAGAACTCAGTTCCTGTTCTCACGTAGCAGCTATAAACAGTCGTTCCCTTTCCCAGCCTCTCAGGAAAACTTCATGTTACAGAGAAACCGCAACGCATACACTCCTCGGTCTGTAAAGTTACAACTTCACCGCTGACTGACACTGGAGACTCCTTCCATAAACAATATACGTTTTTTTTAAATTCTGTTTCTGTAGAAACGCTACTGTATAAGAAGAAGTTGTGTTTTTATTGAAAAAAAAAAAGATCAATACCTTCTGACCAATCAGAATCCCGAATTCTACAGTGCTGCTGTATTAGGCATAAATAACATAACACACTGTCCATTCATCTATTTAAAGAAAGGGCAAAAAGGAGGCAACAAACATTGTTGTGGAACTGAAACCCATATCTTCAGGGTACCTTCCACTGGAGGCGCATTTTAACAGGCATCAGATAAATGAACGCATCGATAAATGAATAAATGGCCACGCTTTTATAGCTGTACGTCTGAAATCCTCAGTGTCACCCTCCTTTGGTGTGAAATGCCAGAAGGGAAACATTAAAGCACTCAAATCGCCAGTGAGAGTTTTTCCTAGGTGCAAATGACTGCTGATGAATCAGAGCGGAGAGATGCAATAAGATCAGATTGCAGTTTCTGGAATAGTGTGATATGAAACAGGGTGTCCTGATCTTCGCGGAGGTGGAAAATTGCGGCGTTATCTCATCCATGCTGCATCTCAGAAATGAAACTGGAGCGAAAAATACAGAGAAATGCAATGCATAATCAGTATATTAAATGCAACGTGTGCTGGAAATACATTTGGACTTAACGTTTTTATTACAGAGGCGAATATCACATCACAGTAAGGTTCCAATCTGATGTGTGCAAACATTGCTGTTCTGAGTATTACATGAGCAGCACGTTTACAAGACATTTAGTAATATGTAAGTGCAAGAGTTGCTAGTTCTTAATTATGCATTAGACCAGTATCGCTATATACATATATATACACACACACACACACACACACACACACACACACACACACACACATATATATATATATATATATATACACACACACATATATATACACACACGTTTCTAAGAACTACACAGTTACAGGACATTATTATGGAACTTTTTTTGTAGCTTATTTTCTTCACCACCCCTTATAAAATACAGATATAAGGAGTGATGAAGAAAATAATCTACAAACAAAAGGTTCTGTAATAATGTCCTGTAACTGTGTAGTTCTTAGAAACTCAGAAACCCAGTGCTACACACTGCAGTCCAGTTTGTGGCAGTAATGCATTACAGACCCAATGCTATTAATACCAGAAGAACAAGAAGAAGCATGGCTGCACCTCCTCATCTTGGAAACAGGAGAACAACAGTGAGAAAAATATGGCAGGGAAACTATAAAAACTAAAAAAAAAAATAAAAAAAATAAAAAAAAATTTCAGACAACCAAAAAAAAAAATCCGTAAGTGTAGTAATGTAACATAGTAACATGTTGCTGAGTGCAAATGGTTTTCACTAAAATTAGTTCAAATTCATTAGATATTGAATTCCAAATTTTACACATTTACAACTGTAAATACTAGACATATTCCCTGTGAAAGTCTCAGCCAATACCAAAAGCAGAATCCTCAAAAGTCCTTTGTCTTTTTTTCAGCAGAGAATTCAGAGAATAACACTGAATCAAAAAATGTCTCACAAGACTGTTCTGTTTCAACTAGAAATTCACCTCCTTCCTAAACAGAGATGGTGGTGGCATTTCTTGCGATGATGCCGTGCTGAGAATCTTTACTCATTTCCTCTGTGTTCCTCATCTCCCTCTCCTCCTCTCTCCTAGAAAAACAGACAGAAAGAAACAGGATCAGCTCTGAGCTGAGGT